>PYAF01000723.1:270745-281299 GCA_007407185.1 Glycine tomentella | reverse complement strand
AAAAATGTTTAATAAATAATTAAATATATATGTCCAGACTATCGTGGATACTAAAGGAATTTTTTAAAGAATAACTACAATTTCTATTTTCATTTTATAATTACTATATTTATTGCCATTAGTATTCTTGTTTCTTTTTTTTGTGGTGAACCCTTACCATTAGTATTCTTAATAACAATAAAAATCATATAAGAAAATACAACTATAATTTAAAATTTAAAATTAATAAATGACAATATACACACAGACTTGGTAAAAAAAATTATTTATAAATATTTTTATATTTTAATCATAAATTTCATATACAGTTTATAAATATTTTGTTCCTGCATAGGTTTCTTGTGGCATTTATTATATAGTAGTTATATAGATGAGAACGAATATTAATTTAAGTACGGCACGAAATGCTATACAACCGTATAGGCTAGACCAGTAGGGATCCAACCCGCTTTATTAGTTATTGGACTCAATCCAATAACGATCGGAAGGATACACAATTTCTCATATTCGAATGCATAAGCATAAAACGACCTAAAGAAAATAAAAGTGGATAAAAAATCGTTTTATTTGTCAATTCAATCACGATTGAAGGGTACAATTTTTTTTTTTGTGACTGCTGGACGGTAAGTATATAGGATTTTTTTGTGTGTGTGCGAGTATATATGAATTTATAATCAACTAAATATATCATATATGTTTTCTTTCCATACTAATTAGTCATTTATCTCATGATACTAAACTCGATTTTGTTAAGTAAGATTTTGATTTTGAATCTTATAAAAAAAGTTTGATTAAAAGAAAATAATTTTACTAAAATTATTCAACTATGTTTCATACGAACATTTATCATTAATAAAGTCAATGAATATTTTATATCAATGATTAGCAAAATATACTCTTTTTACATACATTATTACAAAATAATCTTACTTTTTTAGTGCAAATTTAATCTTATAAATAACATTAACACTATATTATTATAAAATGTATATTTCATTAAATAATTTTTTTAATAAATGTCAATAATTTCATCTATTATATTGTAATATAACTTCTATACATATAAAAGCTATTTTTTTTCATTCTATCTGATATTTTAAGTTACATGTATTATCTAATCCAGTTACTTGAAAATTAAAAATAGTTAATTCCATGTCTTGCATTATTAAGTTTCATTATCCTCCCTTGACAATAGCCGCGCTGAGGATTTCACTAAGATAAAGAATGGCTGAACTCACTGAATCCTTGTTTGGTTATTGTTGTGTTAATTACTACTCATTTAGAAGGTTACAGAGAATAATTGTTGTTTGCGGTTTGATGAAAAGGGAGCCTCCATCACAATTTGTTTGGTTCTAATGGGATCAAACTTGATTGGTCAATTCGTCAACAGATTGTTAGAATAGATTGCTTGTACATTTTGTTACAAGGCCAATTTGGGTGTACAAATTTTATATTAGAATCAATGTAGATACAATACTGGAATTATACTTTATTTGTGATTAACATGAGAATGTTGTATAATGTTAATTGAGTTCGAGTATTGACGAAAATAATCTTTCGTTAGATTTTATTTATTTTTGATCAAATTTCAAATTAATTAAAATCTATTTTTCCTAATGAAACGGTTTCGAAAAAAGAAAAAAAAAAAAAAGAGAAGAAAGTATGATCAAGTTTTACTACTACTTTGTGACTTTCACATGTAAAGTGTGTTTGGTTGTTCCTTATACATAAATTTTAAACCAAATTACAGATTACTCATGCACAAGAGTCTTTGGGTGTCCTTGTAACCAAGACTATAGCTGCTATTTAAAACTGTAAATCATTATAATAATAACCAAAACACGTAGTTAGAAAGAGTAAGGTAGTTAGAAGTCATAGGCTTGATTACTTGTAAACCAACGAGAGAAATTATAATGAACTTAAGATATAGTAGAAGCAAAACTCAAGGGGCAATTCAATTAAATTACTTTTAGACATAAAACAATGTAAGAGTGTAATGCAATCCACTCTATGTTTACAAAAGTAAATACAAACATAAAATTGAAAATTCTGCAAAACTGTGCAGAAAACATAAAATTCATTCCCAAAACTGGGGATTGAAATGTTATTTATTCATTGATTTCATGTTGTGTTTTGAACAACGAAGTTCATTGTCGTGTGCTGGCCTGCTGGGTCAGGGAAAGAAGCAAACTGAACTTAAAATTAAGGTTTAAATACAATTTTTATTCCTATAATTTAGCATTTTTTTATTTTGTTTCTGTAAAAAAATTTGTTTCATTTTAATTCTTGCAAAATATATTTATTTTATTTTTGAAAATTTGTTTTAGATAACACTTTGAACAGTAGAAAAAAAAATACTATGAACAGTTACAAAAGTGTTATTGAAACATTTTAAAAACGAAAAATAAAAAATATATTTTACAAGAAATAAAACAAAAAATATTACGAACAAAAATGAAAAAAAAAAGTTATACTACAAAAAATAAAAATAAATTTAATCCTAAAATTAAAAGTAACTTTCGTACACATGTCAAAATCTAATACAAAATGTTAAACTAATAGCCTAAATCATTTGAGTGTCACGGTAACATTCCCTTGTTAAAGTTAGAAAATAAAGATCCCAAATTATACCGATTTAAATCTAGAAGAGTTACACCAAATTCAATCCATTAATATAGAATGATTCTATTTTGTGCCATTCAATCAATTAATTAGTGTTAATCAATCAATTTCTTTTCCCTCTAAAAAAATCAATCAATTTCTCTTATTTTATTTGTTTTAATTTTTTGTTTGATTTACTTAACTTACTACTTTAATTATTTGTGAAAATTATTAACTCAACAAATTCTTAAAATTTTTACCAATAATAAATAGTAAAATATATTTACATTAATCTCAAAATATTTTATTTTAATTAATTTTTAAAAGTATCTTCATTTATTAAATAATTTTAATCAATCGATCATTTGATTGATTATGTTTGTTTTTTCAATAACTATTTTTTTAGTAGGTTGATTCCTGTTGAATTTCTTTAGATGATATATATATATATATATATATATAATTACGCTAATTTTTACTTGAGTTACAATTTTTTTGTTCATATTAGATAAATAATTAGTTTTTATATTAATTATAGAATAGAAAATCAAGAAAGTATTTATTTAAAAATGGAGAAGCGTTTTTATTTTCTAACTAGTGAAATACTTAAAAAAAATCAAGAAACAAGAGGTTATCCTTGGTGAGGGTGAGAGCCAATAGTTTCAAAACACACGAATGGATGACGTGGCTAAAAATTTTATTTGCATTTAATAGTTACTCGACGAATCAATCCTTCTTATCCCTCTTCGCCCTAACAGAACACATAATAATTCAACATTTCATTCCATATGTTTAGATAATTATATTATGTAATATGTTTTATTGCTATTTTTATTTACTTTATTATATTTTTCATTACTATTATTTGAATATATTATATCATATATTATGTTTTGTTTAAATTATTATTATTTAGTTCCTACATTTTTTATTGTTATACTAATTCTATTTCATTATTATATTTTTTATTTATATGCATTATTTATCATTTTTATATATTTATATATCAGTATTTGTTATATATTTTATCTCTATTATGTAATACTTTATTATTTCTAATATATGATTATGCATTTTATTCTTATTATACTTTTTTTGCTTAACAAAAGGAAAGAAACAACTACAGCCTAGCAAATCCTATGGCCACACATATGTGGACCAAAGATTACCAATGGGGTTTGGACAAATATTAATAACTACAACCTAGTAAATCTTATTATACTAATTATATTTCTATTTAATTATACATTATCTATTTATAGAGAATGGGCCAATTTTAAGTAAGGCCCAAACCCATTTACCTAAAACAACCCTAGGTTATTCTCTTCTTCCATTCTTCAGTCATCACCTTCCTTCCTTTTCTTTCAAACAAAAATGGTGGTGCCCCCTTCAAATGGATTCACGATATAGAGGAAGAAACAAATCACGATGGAGTGGGGAGATAAGCGGCAGAATTTGTAATTGGGACATGAGAGATCAGAAAATCCTCAATCAAAAAAAAGAAAGATGTGTGTTTTGAGCAAAATTTTTGGAATGAGAAAACTCATCGACTTAATGAAAAACTCACAAGTAGTTTGAGTTTGCCTGAGTCAATCCCAGTCTTCTACGAGTCTGCCCAAATATGAGTTTGACTTCAAGTTAACACATGCCTTTCATCTAGACTAGTAACCTTGGACGAGTGAATGAGTTAACTTGCAAGTTAGATAATCATTCATCCAATTACTCCATGTTTTAGTGCGGTAAAGTATTGGTTTTTATTCCTTTTGATCAAATTTTGTTGCTATTGGCGTTGATGAAATCCAAAAGTTTCGAACTTTGGCAATCCTATTGCTTTCTTCTCAAATGGTCTTTGTTTGTGAATATGTCCTTTTTTGCTTATAACAGAGCACTTCATTGGTTTGTGGGTGGAAATGATGATGTGATTAAGGAACCCCGTATGCAACTTTTAAACTAGTATCCTTAATCCAAAAGCATTTTTACTAGAAAAAAAATGCAAAGAAAGGAAATGATTTTATGTTGAAACAATGTATATATTTATCTATTGCAAAAGCAAGCCATAGTTTCAACTAAACATTCACCTTTTTCCCCCTTCATTGGTTTCTTTATGCTATTCAACTCTCACTCCTAGGATATTTGATATAAATAAGTTTATTCATCAAAGCAGGTACTGAGTTCATTCCTAAGCAAGATGGAGGAAAACCACAAAAGAGTTGTCAAGCCTGATGACAAAAAGTATATGCCAAAAATGTAATCAAACATGGTATATGTGCAATCTACTTGGAGGTGATAAATATTATAGTTGAAGGTGTGGCTTGATTATAATGAAGGAACTACTCACGTGCCTTGTATTCATGTTATATCTTGTTTGATACATATATGACATATGTCAACTCCATATGATTTTGTGGATCAAAGGAGGTCATTCTCCAATCTTTATCCTATGGCTAAGGAATTCTCGATCATAGGATAAAGATTGGAGAATGGCCTCCTTTGATACACATAATCATATGGAGTTGGCATATTCCATATCTGTATCAAACAAGATATAACATGAAAAACAAGGTACATGAGTAGTCGCTTCATCATAATCAAATCACACAATCATCTATAATATTTATTAGGTCTAAGTAGATTTCAAATAGCAATATTTAATTGATATGATAATATCATGTTTGGTTACATTTTTTGGCACAAACTTTTTGTCATCAACCTTGACAACTCTTTTGTTCTTTTTTTCCATTTTGCTTAAGAATGAACTCAGTGTTAGACACAAGATGATCCATACATCTCTTAGGGTTTTGATGAAAACAAAGATATAAAATTGTGTTAACCAATTTGTTACATGTAAGTCTGTTGGATATAGGGGGAGCTGAAGAGAAGATCAAGGATGAAGCCCTTTCACTTGAAGATTTTAGTTTTTTACATGTCATTCAATTGAAGACATTTGTAATTTGTAAAGTAGTTTAAGAGACTTATCTTGTGATCCTTGCATAGCATAAAACATAAAAATATTCATGCATACATGTTTTAAGAAAAAAACATAAGATTTTCATGTTTGCATTTGAAAAGAAACATTCCATGACTTAGATTTTGAAAAATCTATTTTGCACTGCTTTAATCGATTACACAATGAGATAATCGATTACCAACTTCTGTTTATCTCTGAAAAATCCATGAAGAACACTTTAATCGATTACCAGCTAATCGTAATCGATTACATATCACAAAATCCAAAACATGTCTGTCTGTCTTAATCAATTACCATTGTAATTGATTACACAAGTTCATTTAAGAATATGCATGACTATCTTAATCGATTACCACTCTACTGTAATCGATTACACAAGTTCATTTAAGAATATTCATGATTGCCTTAATTAATTACTACTTATCTATAATCGATTACCAAGACTTATTTCATAACTGAGACTATATACTTTAATTGATTACATCATGTATTAATCGATTACATTGTTCATGAAATTTTTTCAAATTATCTCAAGAACATTTTAATCGATTACTTGTTATATTAATCGATTACATATGATAAAATAATCGATTACATAACGTATTAATCGATTACATTCTGTTATATCTGTTTTCTATTTAAAGTTTTTGGATCTATGCTTTGATATACAACTTACATTCTGAGTTTACAAATTACTCAACACTTTCTAAGCTTCCAAAGTTCCAAGAAACATATTTTCTGAGTGATACATTTCTTGTTTGAGATCAAAAGTTTATATGCTTCATTGATGATGATGTGTTAAAACAAGATCCTTGAAAAGAACTTCAAGAGAGTTGATTTTTTGTTCATCAACATTCATGCAACATAGGAATTGATTGGTAACATTTATTCATTCAATTCATTCACTGAGGATCACATGTTGTATCTCTCTTGAACTTTTCTAGTTAATTGTTTTATTTGAAATTTTTGTAAGGCTAAGATCAAAATAGTTTTCTTTCAAGCTTTCTAGAGTAGTGTTCTCTAGGGGTAAAGAACTGAGTAGAGTTCTCAGGTTCTTTGTGATTTGATTTTTAATAGGGTGTTAAAATTCTGATTCTTTATCTAGGGTGGATAAGGAAAATCACTTGTAACAACTTGTAAAAGAACAAATTTGATTGAGTAGAACTCTAATCTAGTTTGATTAGAAGAACTGAATGTAGCTTCTCTTGAGAAGTGAACCAATATATGTTTTTGTATTGATCTCTCTATCTTTTCTTGTTATCTTGATCTCTTGACAATTGTGATTTTTTTCTTAATCAACAAGTGCAGATTTTTGTCATTGATTCCTTGGATTGAGTGGTTTGGTTGAATTGAAGTTTCATTGATTTTAAAAAGTGATAAAGATCCTTCAACTCTGATTTTGTAAAAGTTTTAAAAGCTCAAGTGATAAAGATTCCTTAGTATTTGGGTGTATTCATATTGTTTTCAATTGGTATCAAGAGCTGGTTCTTGAAAGTTAATCAAGATCACTATCTTTTCAAGAAAATGAATACCACACAGATAAACTTCAAAGAGGGTGTCTCCCTCAATCGTCTCCTGATGTTTGAAGGATAACATTTTAGTTTTTGGAAAAATCATATGCAAATCTTTATTCAATCAAATGACCCAGGTGTTTGGAATGCTATTGAGAAGGGTCCTTTGATCTCTACAAAAGTTGTTGATAATGAAAGAATTCCCAAGGAGTGGGATGAGATGACGAAAGCAGAAAAAAAAGTTGTGTAGTATGATTTTAAAGCTAAAAACATGACTACATCTACTCTTTCTTCTGACGAATTCGTTAGAACTGTTAGGTGTAAAAGCGCAAAGAAAATGTGGGAGATGTTGGAAGTAACTCATGAAGGAACAGATGAAGTGACAAGATCAAGGAAACATGCCTTGATTCATGAATATGAAATGTTTAAGATGAGCAACATAGAAAACATTTCTCAGCTACAAATAAGGTCCACTCACGTTGTCAATCATCTTCTTGGTCTTGGGAAGATCTTTGATGCTGAAGAATTGAACACCAAAATATTAAAGTGTCTCATAAGACCATGACAACTAAAAGTTACAGCAATCAAGAAATCAAAAGATCTATCCAAGATGTCTATGGTTGCACTTTTTGGTAAGCTTCTTGAGTATGAACTTGAAATGTCACAACTAACACATGCAGAGGATACAAAGAAGAAATACAAGAGTATAGTCTTGAAAACTGCATCAACTCATGTGGAAAAGGAAGAAGACTCAAGTAAAGATGAAAGTGATGAGCATATGAACCCTTTACTGGTTGGTAAAGGAGAACTGGACGTAACTCAGGTTGAGTGAATCAATATAAAATGAAGTATTTTTTACTACTTTTCTTTACTTATCAAAGTATTTCAAAGTCCATTATTGATACATATGCACACAAGGTTTTCACTGAAAAATAAGTTTTATACATCATTAGTCGACAATCCATCTGTACTTGAGAAAACTTATCTTAGTCACTAGACGAGGATTTTTAATAAACTTGTTTATTAAATAAACATCCTCCACTTTAAAAGGTTTTATATTTTAACTAAAATACTATTCGACTTCCCTGCTAGTGTGATTTATTGTATTTCACTCAGGACCTACTTTGATAAATAAACTTCTTTTAAATCAAATACCCTAGGAGTGAGAGATAAATAACATAAAGAAACCAATGCATAGGAAAAAAAGGTGAATGTTTGTTTGAAACTATGACTTTCTTTTGCAATAGGTAAATATACATATTATTTTAGTATAACATCATTGTCTTTCTTTGCATTTTTTTCTCTTGGGAAAACTTTTAGGATTAAGGAGACTAGTTTAAAAGTTGAATATAGGATTCATGAATCACATGATCATTTTTGCCCACAAACCAATGAAGTGTTCTACTACAAGCAAATAAGGACAAATTCACAAGACAAAGACCATTGGAAAAGACCACAACAGGAGTTCCAAACTTTTGGAACACAACAATTGCAATAGTGATGGAATCTGATCAAAAGGAATAGAACCACTCTGAACTAGGGAGTCTCTAGGTTGCTCAATTATCTCTTATTCATAATATAAAAATCAAACCAAGGAAGTAAATAAAGAAATCAATGCCTAATTACTAGCTAACAATAAAAAATTGTAATTATCATTGACCATATATTTTAACATGAGATGATTATGTTGATGAATCTAGATTGGCATTATGGCAAAGGATGTAAAACGTAAAAATGGAACCTTTTAGAGGAACACAATTGTGATAATAGAGAGCAAACTTCTTCAATTCTTATCATATATATTGAAAAAGAAAAAAAGGAATACAAATGTATGAACTATTAAGTAATAGTGCCCAAATATAATGTTAAAATAAATATTATAGGTAAATTTTGAGTGGTTGTGACTTGTGATAGTGAAGTAATTTACACCTTCATCTCCTTTCAAATCCATATAATGGTTCATGAGAACTCAGTTTCTTTTGCATTCTGGTTTCAAATGTACACCAGTCAATTATACAATTTAATAAGAAAGTCAACTTGCAATCAAGTAGGTTAAAAAAATAGATTGTTAACATACACCAAAAAAGAATGAGGAAAATAAACTACAATCTAAAATTGATATCTAGATACATTTTAAATATGTAGTTTTAGAGTCTAAATGTGTGCTCCAATGAAAATAGCCAATCAAACCTGTGAAAGATAAGAGTCAATCAGACAACTAGATTTAAAGCTATTGGTAAGAGAAATATTAATTATATAGTAGTTTTGATACAACATGATAATACCAAAGTCAAAATTGAAACTGACTAGAAAATTCACGTTTACTGAATTTGACAAGAACAATTACCAAAACGAGAGTGGTGGGGCCTTGTGACTAACAAAGAGGTCTTGGATGAAGTAGACATCTAGGTGTGAAAAGAATTGTAGGACCACAACAAGGGTCTTGTAGCTAGAAAAAAAGAGTAAAACCCTATTAAAAAAAATGAGTCAAACCACAACTACTCCAAAATGTGTATTTACTTCACCACAACAATTCAAAGACACTCAATTGCATGTCCATAGAATTCCCCTAACAATGCCACAATTCCCAAACAAAATCCCCCTCATCAAATATTAAATAACACATTAAAATTTTAGCATAAGAGAAAGAGAAAATAAACTTAAGTACCCTTTAAGAAATGACTCATCTAGTTCTCCCCGATGTTGAAATAGAAAACTTGAAATGTAAAAAAGAATTAAATAAAGGCATCAAAGAGATTAAGTATATATAAAGAATGTTTTGTTCTATGGAATGATATCACGTGGCAATCTCATTTTCATTTTCTAAAAAATAATAAATATGTAATGATAAAAAATGCAATCAATATCATTTTTAATTTTTATTCACTAATAACAGCTATATTTTAAATAGTTACCTTAATTATAATATATTTATTGCAGCCGGATTAATGAAAATTAATAAAAAAAGCTTTGCAACTAAATTTTTACACTAATTATTATGTTAATTTAATTTTTGTTTTATTTGATGTATATTTTAGTTTGACAATAATATGATAAATTATTGTATTTTTACAATGATTATTATAAAATAATTATACAAAACTATTTAATAACATTTTTACCATACTAAAATTTAGATCTTGCAACTGAAAATTATACAAGATTTTATCATTGATAAAAATATATCCCTACATAAATATTTAATTGAAATTTAATCACAAAAAAATATTTATTTATTTATTTTAAAAAAATTTAATTTATTATTACATTTATTAGAACAAGTTATTTTTGGAACTAATTTAATTTACAATAAAATTAATCATAACAAAAATAAAAATAAAATTTATGTAGGTAAATGACTTATATATATATTTTTTTGAAATAATTCAAGATAACAAGAATGATATCATGATGTAAATATATTTAAAATTAAACTTTGAGAATAATTTAATATAAAATTAATCAAATTGTCAA
>PYAF01000723.1:209146-270645 GCA_007407185.1 Glycine tomentella | reverse complement strand
TCAGCACTAAGCAGTATAAAAAATTGTCATAATTATAAAAAACCATAATTATAAAAATTATTTCATAAAATTTTTAAAATCACATGGTGATAAGTTATATTTAGAATTGGGCAAAATAATATCTATTAATTATTTGTTCAAATGAAAGTATAATTATAATTCTTTGGATTTAAATGTATTATAAAATAATAATAGATTAAATTACAAAATTCATACATTTTGTCTATAATTATTTAAATATAGATTACATTAATAGTAAATTTAATCACTCATTATAAATAAGTATAATTATAATAATATTTCTTAGAATTTGTAAATTTTCTATTAATCACTAATTATAAAGAAAACTACATATGTAAATATTTATTGTGATTTAGTTGATAAAATAATTAAATTTATGGTTGATTAAATATTTATTTATTGTGATTGATTTATGATTAGAAATGACAAAATGGACCCAAATTTTATGGACACCCGCAAATATATATGCAAGCGGAGAGAATAATTGTCCACTTATTAACGTTAGGGATGAGGACAAATATTGACCAACAAGTTTTTGCGGAGATGGGTGCCGATATGGATAATATAGTACCCACCCGCCCCATACATCCCACATATATTATTTATTAATCAATTAAAATATGTTACTTAGGTAAATAATTTATACTATACATATACTTTTATGTCAAAAAATAATTATATTTTTCTACTTCAATTGGTATTCTAAAGTCACGGTTTACACTTTCCAATTCAAGTGTTGATATCATAATTGAGGTTATTGGACTAAAAATGTGTCATATTGATTTTATTTCATGTAAGCACTTTTATGTTATGACAATGAAATACAACCATGATTTTGATTTGTAAATTTCATGTTAGCATTTTTATGTTGAGGCTAATATTACCCATATGCTTTCAAATATCAATTTGGTTTTGGATTGAATTGTAAATCCCGAATATTGTTTTATGTAAAATGATAGTATTAGATTTAACATACATTATATTATATTTGTTTCACTCTATTTAAAAATATTGAATTATTATTTATTTTTATGTATAAATTTATGATTTTATTTATAGGTCTTAGAGAGCATTGTCATTACCAAGTTTAATTAGAGTTTTTGTTAAATGATTATAATATTAATTTTAATAATTATGTTGGATTATTATCTTTTAATGTTGTTTATTTATGATTTAGTTTGGAGGAATTATGTTGTGTTTGTTTGTTTTTAATATTATGTGTGAAAATATGAATGTTTTTAATGTTATGTTTGAATTATTTAAGAGTGAATTTTTAATTTATTTGTAATAATTTTTTCAATTAATATATATTTTTATTAATTTTATAGATAAATAAAGTGCAGATCGCGGATGCAAATATGTATATATAAGTACCAAACAGAGAATGAGGATTAAAGTTGAGGATCAAAGTTTCTACTTACAAATATGAGGTTGGATATGAATTTTTTTAAACACGGATTTGAGAACATGTACTATAAGAGTGTTTCGTATTTACAATAGAATCATTTGTACAATAGAAATATCTACTATATCCATTATTATAAATCTAATCAATCAATTTGATTACATATTTTTAAAAGATAAATATATGATTTAATTTCATTTAATATTTTTTGAAGGAAATGAATAGTCATCGTGACATCATCCTATAAATTATAACCTTCTTTTATTATTATTAATTATTAATTAATCTTTACAATAACTAGTATTTTAAAATCATACTTATATATAAACACTAATAAAATTAAAGTGAAGAAAATATGTGAAGTGCGAGCCCGTGACAAGTTTGTCGTTTGATAAATGAATAAGGTGTGCACTTTCACTGTCACAGTTTCACTTCGTTCTCCTGTTCCGCCACTGTTTCCTTCTTCTTCTTCTTCTTCTATCTCTCTACAGCACACTTTTTAAGTGATTCGTTCCAGAAACGTACTACTACTTGATCTCATCGTATTATCTACGCTATTCCTATTAAATCAATCATAATCATAGATAGATCCATTATTCGTAGTTTAAATTAGTAACATTTTGTGTTCTGTTCTGTTACATCTCGCGAATCGTTTACAACTTCTTAACCGTTTTCTGTTGCAGATGGCTGCTTCGGTTCTCTCCGCAGCTTCGCACGCTGTCTCACCCTCTTGTTCTCTGTCCACCACGCACAAGGTACCCTCTTTCTGCTTCTTCCGACATTGCTTCGTGAATTTTAATGATTACCCTTTTTATGATTTTAACGTTGGGGTCCAATAGGGAAAAGCCATGATTGGAGGCAACACTTTGAGATTTCACAAAGGACCCAATTCCTTCTCTAGTTCAAGGGTATGTACTATATAGTAATAGTAACTAAATTTCTTGCTTCAATTTTAGATACGGTTTTATAAGTGATTTTGGAGATTTTATCTAATTAGAATTAGAGTTTTACTTCGACAATTTATGTTGACATTTAATGCAAGTGTTAATTTATGTGGATCAACTTTAATTTTGGTTGAACAAGTATTTGTGAGTTGTTGTAAATCCTCTGCTATCTGAGTTTGATTTCTATGGATAAAGAAAAACCCTTCAATTTTGTTTGGAGAACAACACTAGAAGCACTTTAGAAACTTTATCTAAATTTTGTCCTCAATTTTTTTTATTGCTTTTGTTGATTATTATGCTTTCATATTACTTTGTGATCTATTGGGTAGGACTATTGGCACACTAAGTGTTATTTATTCTTGTTCTTCGCTAACTACTTTTAATTGTTTTGTTAAATTAACCTCACACTCCAGTAATTTTTTGGGGGAGTTTAATGTATATACACCATTAGTACCAAAAAATAAATTAGTATAAAACATCTTGACATTGACATTCAATAAGATTTGTCTACTTTACCATGTCATCTTGTTCACTAATATGATGTGGTTGTTGTGATAAGGTAAATTCCTACTGGATGTGGATGTGTCTCTGTGTAAAGATGTTTTATACTAGAGTGTATATGAATTAAACTTCTATTTAAGATAAAAAACAATTTGGATCGTAATTAGATTTCAGGAATTGTGTGTCAAAGAGATCAGACATATGATATTATTTATAATCAGAAACAATGATATAATTAAGGAAATAAATCTCTAATCTAATCCCTAATGTTTCCCTATTTCCATATTTACATAAAGATAAAGTCATATCTCTAACACATTTCATACTTGATGGAAGAACAGTTGTAAGTGAAAGTAGTTAGTGAGGATTAAGGAATGCAAGGACACAGAAACTGTGTTTGTGTGTGTGCATGCATACTAATATAATTTCTATCAATTTTGTTTCAGTCTAGTGGTCGGATCTCTATGGCTGTTGCAGTTAATGTATCTCGGTTTGAAGGCATACCTATGGCTCCTCCTGATCCAATTCTTGGAGTTTCCGAGGCATTTAAGGCAGACAATAGTGATGTCAAGCTCAATCTTGGAGTTGGGGCATACAGAACAGAAGAACTACAGCCATATGTGCTTAATGTTGTTAAGAAGGTCTTTGTTCTGTATTTTATGTGTCTGCTGTGATTTGAGTTTCCCTAGTTTGCATAATTTTCCTGTCTTATGTTTGCTTCATGTTCACAAACCTAGACTATTTTTGGATTCAGTAAATGCTGATTTAGATGAAATTCTTATTCTTTTTAGGCAGAGAATCTTATGCTGGAGAGAGGGGATAACAAAGAGGTAATTTTCTTTACATCATGTGTCTTTGTGTGTGGTGTGGAACCATTGGCCTTTAGATTATTAACTATGATAACTTGTAAGTGCAGTATCTCCCAATTGAGGGTTTGGCAGCATTTAATAAGGCAACTGCAGAGTTGTTACTTGGAGCAGACAACCCAGCGATCAAACAGCAAAGAGTAAGTATTTGATACAGAAAATATAGATGATTTGGAATTTGAAGCACATTGCAATTTATTGGTTATGATTTTTTTTTTTTCATTTTTTACTTACATTATTCAGTTGCATCCAGGTTGCCACTGTCCAAGGTCTTTCTGGAACTGGTTCTCTGCGACTAGGTGCAGCTCTGATAGAACGATATTTTCCTGGGGCAAAAGTTTTGATATCAGCTCCTACCTGGGGTATGCATTTTAATGCTCTGATTAAATTGGTCGTGATATTTGTTAGTGAGTTCAAACATCCCGGGTAACATTATTGTCTTGTAGGTAATCACAAGAATATTTTCAATGATGCTAGTGTCCCATGGTCTGAGTACCGATATTATGATCCAAAGACAGTTGGGTTGGATTTTGAGGGCATGATTGAAGATATAAAGGTTAGATTGTGATCTAGAATTTAGAAAGTGAAATGGTCTATGAACAGTTTTGTAGTTAACTGCTTTGTTTGAACTAGAAATCAATATAAAAGAATGTTCTATTTGAATTGGTTTCCTCTTGATCTTTCATTTTAGGTCCCAACACTTGTCATCTTTTTTCGAAATGCATGTTTCCAAAAATATCTTTCACTTGAAATACAACTGATGTAATTGTTATGATTAACATGCCATTGCGGTGTAATGGTATTTGATGCTTAATTGATGTAGTACTTAACGTCTTGTTATATGAAGGCATACATTTAGAATCATAAATTTTCATTTAATTTAAATTTTCCTTCAATCTAATATAAAATTGAACAATACCTAATTGTACATTTCTACATTTTTTCAGTCAGCTCCGGAAGGATCTTTTATCTTACTTCATGGATGTGCTCATAATCCTACTGGTATTGATCCAACACCTGAACAGTGGGAAAAAATAGCTGATCTAATTCAAGAAAAGAACCACATTCCCTTTTTTGATGTTGCTTACCAGGTACCAATCTTTGGGTAAAGGAGAAATTTCCAGATAGCATATATTATAAACCATTAGCATATTAAGAATTATTACTTAAAGTGCGTTTGCATAGCTACCAGAATTGATTCTGGCATGTAAAATCATGGTGAAAAATTGAAAAAGTGGAAGCAACTATTTGTTGCTTTGAGTTTCAAGGTGGGATTGGAATTGATTCTAGAAAAATTAAATCTAATCCAAACACACTATTAATCTTTATAGAGACCTGGAACCTATTTTGCAACATGCTGAACTCCTCATTATTTTAGGGGTTTGCTAGTGGAAGCCTTGATGAAGATGCAGCTTCTGTGAGACTGTTTGTGGCTCGTGGTATGGAGGTTCTTGTAGCTCAATCTTACAGTAAAAATCTCGGTCTCTATGCTGAAAGGATTGGAGCAATCAATGTGATTTCATCGTCACCAGAATCTGCAGCAAGGTATGGTAAATTAAATCTGCCATTCTTTCTGATATCTGATGGGCATGTCTAAGAAAAAGATAGAGTCTGTCTACTTCATTCCCATGCAAGCATGCTTTTTTATTCCTTTTCTAGAAAGGTTAAGGGATCAGTTTATCAATTAAGTACAGGTAGCATGAAGTAGTGTAGGGATCAACATATGGTTATCTTATATTTATGGTGAATGTCAGAACATTAATAGATCATAACCATATAGGAACTGTTTTTGGCGGTGGGTTTTTTGGTTGACTCAGGTGTAAATGGTTCGATACCCCTTGTACCATTTGTGTGTATATATGTGTGTGTGTGTGTTTTGCTAATGTAGACACTCTTATTTTTTAGTATGAATGCGTTAGCAAGCTATAATTAGAGTATATTTTAAAGGTTTAAATACATTTTTGGTCCCTACAATTTTGTGCTTTTTTCATTTTCGTCTGCAAAAAAAATTCGTTTTGGTCCTTGCAAAATGTTTGTTTTGTTTTTCGTCCTTAAAGTGTTTTAGATAACGCTTTTTTCACTGTTCAAAGCACTATCTAAAGCACTTTAAAGACGAAAAACAAAACAAACACATTTTGCAAGGACTAAAACGAAAAAAAAAAATTGCAGGAACGAAAATGAAAAAAAGTTAAATTGCAAGGACCAAAAATGTATTTAAGTCTATTTTAAAATACACAATGTTGTAGTTTGATAATGTACTCATACTAGAAAATAAGTGTGTACATTAGCAAATCCCTATATATATATAAGAGGAGGGATCAACTTACACCAAGAGTAACTCTTTTAGAGTTATTCTCCATCCTCACCATTCATTTTCTTGGAATCTAAAGTATAAGATTAGTAACTTATTACAACCATTAGATTTTAAAAAATTGAATGATGAGGATGAAGAGTAACTCTTTACTGCTGGTGTAAGTTGATCCCCCCCCCCCCCCCCCTCTCTCTATATATACACACACATAACGTTTATGTTTTGTTAAAAAAGAAAATGAAGTAGTTGCAATCTAATTCTGTGTTTGGAAGAACTTATTTACATTTTATTTGAACATATGATACAACCACTGTAAGTGTTTGGGAGAGCTTATGAAACTAGTTCATGATATGTCCATAAGTGGCTTTTAGTTTATTTCAATAAACTCTTCAAGGTAGCTTATAAAAATAGCTTACAACTTGTATGAAAACAGTTTAACCCTCTTTTTTTCCTTTCAATTATAGAAACAGCTTATTCATAAGTGTTTACATGGTAAGTGTTCATTCAACAAGTGCTTAATTAAGTGTTTACAATGCACTAATATTGTCTTAACCAACACATCATCACAAAAAGCTGTAGTTGACTTTTTGTTTTAACTAGAAAGATGACATCTTAGATTCAACTTGTGTAGAAGTTCTGTATTGATCGACAATGTGGTAACGATGTGTTTCAGGGTAAAGAGCCAGTTGAAAAGGATTGCCCGACCAATGTACTCTAATCCGCCGGTGCACGGGGCTAGGATAGTTGCCGATGTTGTTGGAAACCCAGTTCTCTTTAATGAATGGAAAGCAGAGATGGAAATGATGGCTGGAAGGATAAAGAATGTTAGACAACAGCTATATGATAGTATTAATTCAAAAGACAAAAGTGGAAAGGATTGGTCATTCATACTTAAGCAGATAGGCATGTTCTCATTCACTGGCTTGAACAAGAACCAGGTAATTGATTCATGTTATTATGACTTCTTGCATGTTATCAACTTGTGGCTTTTATACACCATGTTGAGTCCTATTTCGTTGACTAATCAAATTATTGACTGTGTTGTTCGTAAATGGTATCTCATCAGAGTGACAACATGACAAACAAGTGGCACGTATACATGACAAAGGATGGAAGGATTTCCCTGGCAGGATTGTCGTTGGCTAAATGCAAATACCTTGCGGATGCTATTATTGATTCGTATCATAATGTCAGCTGAAACTCAATTAGATATTTTTGGTGAGTGTTATACCCAATCGGAGCTATTGGCATACATGAAAATAATTTATAATAATTTATTTATGTATGCATTAAGTGTCATACATATGTACCTCAAAGTACCCTAGGAAATTTTGTAACTTTGAAACAAGTTGACTCAAAGTATTGATGCATAATGAGTCAGGTTCTCAGACTTAAAGCTAGTTGAATCAAAGTACTGAATGCATGTGAGGATGTTTATCATTTCATATGGGTGAGATTGAGGAGATATAAGGTTGGTTGGGTGGTTGGGTGTAAAGTCCCAAGAAGGGTGGGAGGGAGAGGTCGTGGGTTCGAATCCCTTCGCTAACAAAAAAACTAACATTTAACAACTAACTTTGACCGATAAAAAAAAAAAAAATGGGTGAGATTGAATAAATAATGGTAACAATAGTTTCGTTAGTCGTATGTGCTTTAATGGTTAGTACGTATAGTACGTATCTTTCTCTTATGTTAAATCCTGCTTTCAATATGATCGAATCATTTATGTTGATATCAAGTTATCAACCTTCAGAGTTTCAGTTCACCCATGTCATTTATTGTAATTGGTGATGAGGAACCTAAGAACCAAAAAAGTAAAATATTTGACTATATTATACACATATATACTGTTTGCCAACTCGAACCAAATAAATAAAGGCAAGCATGGCTCGTCACCTGCATGGAATCTGAATGAGTCACCATGTTGAAATTCCTTTATACAAAGTTTAGTTGGAAGGAAATGGAAGGAGGGAAAGTTAGGGATTCTTAATAATAAGCGAACTACATTTATATTTCTCTTGATTTGGCAGTATCAAATTTAGAAGAATGCAAATAATGCATTTTCTAACATATTCTTTTAAATTAACTCAACATCATTAACTGAAGTTTATTAGGAAATTCAAAATAAGTGAGTCTAATTTATAATCAGTGAGTCGCATTATTTTTGTGAGTTTCAGTAAATTTCAATCACCAAGTAGAGTGTATTGGAACGTGTTGCAAGAATTCCTCTGAAATATATGTACGAATTATTTGTAGTCTGGTTTGCTCAATTTCATATGCCAAAAGTGGGAATGAAAGACAATGAGATCCTCTCTGAACAGTTTCAATGTTCCTCAGTATCACCACTCTATACACAAATATTTTCACACAAGTGAAATCAATTTCCTCCCAGTTGTCATTAACAATCCAATACACTTCTACTGTTTCTAACTTTGCACTCCCGGGCTGCAAGCATTTATTACAGAACCAGTGTAGTTGTTAAGGATCTTTCTGTAATTTCAAGCCTCACTAGTTGGGTAGAGCATCACAAAACATGTCATTGATGTTGCTCAAACTGATCATTGACTAGAATCCTCAGGTGGGTCAGCAGGTAAGACTTGTTTTGGCAATTGTGAAACTTTGAGTGTTCCTCCAAGCTCTACTGGCACAAGAGGGATCAGTGAGTGAAGAACATCTGCAATCAGTGGACGGTAACTTGGCTCTGGTTGCACACAGAGCACAGCCACAGCAGCAACCTACATAGTACAAAATCAAGGTTAAATTTAAGTAGATTATGATAATACAAAAGAGAAAAATGCTACTAATAACTTAGACTGTTGTTTCTTTAAATTTCACGTGGATCTTACTAATTGGAAAATAAGTATAGACTATAGAGCTCATTTCTAGCCTGCCCTAGCGAGGAGAGAGAAAAACACAAGATTCAAATTGCATTGTGTAACGACGAGAGAAAAAGATATAAGATTCACATGAAATTCATGTGTCAGGTGTGTTCCACGTGAACCCTGTGTTTTCTGCTCTCCTTGTAAGTGTAGATGCTAGAGAGGATTCAGGTTCCGAACCACCCTCATTTAGTAGGAGGAGTTATACTAATTTCAACTAATACTAAATATTGTTGAAAAGAATGTGCTCTAAAGAGATTGTGTTATTATCATTTTTTTCTATTAATCTTCTTATTTTTAAAATTAAAAAAATAAAAATATCAAATATTTTTTTTATGTTTTCAAGATATTAAACATATTTAGTTTTCACTTGAAAAAAAAGTCTGAGTTCTTTCTGACTCTGAGGCACTAAAACCTGGTATAAGTGCTTGGGGTCCATTGTATTCTTAATTACAGGATCCACAATGTTTGGAAGCTTAGATCTGTCTGTGAGCTGTGGCGTGGCCTGCAAACATCATAAATAGTTTACATGTCATTTCCCTCACCAACCCAACTAAATTCTATCATCAAGCAAAGCAAAAACAGTACCAATGTGACAATAGTTTGGCATTGAGCTGGTGCTAGTTTTTCCACAGGCTTCTTTCCCAATAGAAGCTCCAGAAGCACAACTCCAAAAGCATATACATCACTTTTATCAGTCAATTTACCTGAAAAATAATAAATTAAAAATGCAAGTAATTTCCTCAGCTAATAATTCAAGTTTTGCTACAGCTCTTTTCTCCATGTTCCAAGAAAATCCTTGGAGAAGTGATCCATTTAATTTATATCTCATGATTAATATCTACTACTAGTACTTTGATTCACAGTAACTTAATAATAATAATAATAATAATAATAATAATAATAATAATAATAATAAAATAGCAATCCTTACCAAATAATCAAAGTTTTCAACTGAATAATACAAAACTATGCTTCCAATGTTTCCCATCTTTCAGACAAGAATTAATTCAACTAGCTGAGAACAAATTTCAGTTCTCACCCTCAGGACATTTATTATTATTATCATTATTTTTTTTTTATCACTGACAAGAAGCAACTGGAGCAAACTAGGCATATGAGATTGTAACGTGTAACTGACAACACATTAATTTAATAAATAATCTATGTAACTTGCCAGGTCATTTGGGCAGGTAAATTCCCAATAGGAGCACAAGGTGCACAGATCAAAAAAATTATTACATGGTTCATGATCAGGACTACCATGTATTCATGGTTCTGATTAATTTTCGCATGACATGTGTCAAAATTTTCAATTTAGGAAAAAGAATTAATAAAACTCAATTATATGTACTAAGGCGTATAGTTCAATTAGTTGAGCAATGTATCTTGAGTGGTTGTAAACTCTCTAGTACTTAAGTTCGATTCTTATGAATAAAAAAAAAAAAACTCACTTATGTCACATGGAAATTACTTACGACCATGTAATAATTTCTTGTACAGATCACACTTTCAAACCCACCCTTTACATAATTAATGCATCAAGGGTTCAAAAAGACCATTATCTTGGATCTGGTTTGTTGAAAGCTTAAGGACGCATTAAACATATAGCAACTTGTCAGACCATTGCATATGCCATGAAATTATATGTGAAGTTCAGTTGGCATACATACCATCTAAAAGATACTCCGGGGCAACGTAACCCAACGTGCCTGAAAGCTTGAGGTTGTTATTGTTCTGGGACCCATTGGTTATGGCAAGACCAAAATCAGAAAGCTGAATCCTCCAGCACACAGAAAAGAAGCTTTGGTAAGAACGCAATAAATAAATGTATGGTACAAAAAGGAAATAATATATTCTAGGCAAATGTTAAACAACGTTCTTAGGGTATTAGCTAAGGAACTTAAAAGTAGAAATATTTTTATTGGAAGGCGAAAAAATAGTGTTACCCAGGATATTTTTGCGTTCTCTTATGTTTTTCATAATAAATAATTTCCTCTTTTAGTTCTTCAACCAATGCCCCAAGTCACTGATTAGCAAAACCCTGTATTATATGCAGCAAATTGAGCTTGGCCTTTCTGTTTTACCTTGGCATTGAACTTTGTATCTAAAAGAATATTAGAAGATTTCAGATCTCTATGGATCACCGGAGGGTAACAGTGCTCATGCAGATATTTTAATCCCCTGGTTGACATTAGTCAAATACCATGTTAGCAAATAGACAATAAAGCAAATAAAAAATGCTAATAATACGTACTCTTTAACACACTATTATTGATGGAAAATTATTGAATGACACTGAATTATAAGTAAGGCTCGTTAAATAAGAAGTACAACATATTATGTTGTGATTCTGAATAAGTTTCAATTAATAATAAAGAATATGTTGAAAAGAGTGTTGCTAGAATTTCTTCTAGGAAAATAGAAAGATAGATAGAGAACTGATTAGGGAAGGTCACCTTGCTGTGTCAAGAGCAATTTTGATCCTCAAATGCCAAGTCAATGCTGAGCCATGAGAAGGTCCTTCAAATAATAATTTTATAATTCACTTTATTAACTCTTAATCTGGGTCTTATCCAAGGTAATAAAGCATATAAAACAATGTTTTACCATGTAATTGAGTTTCCAATGATCCATTATGCATCAACTCATAGACAATAATCCTTGTATCCCCATTACTGCTACAACCCAGCAGAGAAATCACATTTGGATGTTGAATTTTACTTAACAAATCCACCTCGTTCTGCAAAATTCATAAAAGTCCAACTATCCAATATAATATTAAAAAAAACAAAAAAATGAATAAATTATTAGCAAGGATCACCTCAAATTCTTGCTCAGCATACTGATTTTCACAGTGCAATTTTTTAACAGCAACATCCAAATTATCATCCAAATGAGCCTTGTAAACGCATCCAAAACCTCCCTCACCCAAGATGTTAATTTCCTTGAAATTTCCGGTGGTTTTTTCTATTTGCTTATAGTCAATTATTGGAACACACCCTTTCTTACCAACCAGCTTTATAGAGCTGAATTTACTCAAAAATGGTGATGAAGCTAGCCCTTTCTCAGCATCTTGGGATTCAAATTACAAAAGAAGGCAAAGAAGAAGAAAAAAAATACAAATCTCAGACAATACTAAGGAAGCAAATTAAATGTCAAACTTTCTTGACATCCCAAAATTGTGATTTGTGAAGGAAAACAGGAATCTAAGGATTGATTGGCTTGAAATATCTCTTTTCTTTGTACTTTGTTTCCTGATTTTAAAAGTCTGCATTGGAAACAATGAAAACAAAAAACAACTTTATGGTTTTCTGTTTTCATTTTTTCCTATACAAACTTCAGGAAAATAGGAAACAAAGTGAAAAAAGAACATGTAAAATAAAAAATGTTTTCTCAAATCAAATTTCATAAGATTCTAAGAAATGGAATTGTGACAACAGGGAGAAAATAAAAACCTGATCTTTGAACGTTTTTCCCTTTGGATTTTGAAGGGTACTTGGTGTAGTAAATCCAGATGCACAACACACACAAAATGACTGCACCAAGTGAAGTGCTGGCAACAGCAACAGCAATTAGCATTTTCTTGTGCGAATCCATGTGTTGCTGTTCAGCCCCCATCACAATTCCTGATCAATATGCAGTATATGGCAGTGAGCATCAAAATATGAACTATTCATTCAAATTTCAAACCATTAATGACAGGTTAATAGAGTTGAAGCAAAAGGGTAGGATCCAAATCCACACAATAAAACACATTAGACCAATACCAGAAATGAATTAAAAAAAAAAATATTGGTTACTATATATTATCTGCATTAAGGGCTTGTATTGAATTTTCAAATTTAAATTTGAACCTGTTGAATACCAACTCCATCATAAGAATAGAAAGAAACAAATAGTGTGACATAGACAGCAAATGGAACAGGAACACATAGGAAATGAAACAGACACCCCACATTCTTGTCAAGAAAAGTATCTACATTTAGTATCTGATAAGTGTCTCGAATATGATTGTCTCTGAAAAAAATGTGAAAAACCAAAAAACGAGAAGAAAAAAGTAAGAATTTTCATAGAACCTGGAGAGGAAGCGGACATTGAAGTGGGAAATGGAGAAAAAGGAGGAACTTGAGGAGATGGAGCAAGAGGGTATGCAGAGGCAAGAAACCAAGTGGGTTTGTGGAGAATAAGGAAGAGCATGAGAAGCATAAGAAGAAGAAGCTTCGTTTTCATTGTTTCTTTCTAAGAAAACATGAAGATAAAGATATAAAAATGATAGATGTGTGAAGGAAAGACTTGTGCCTGAAAAGGAACACACTTCACTACAAACATACACACTCTCTCACTGAGGTTTTGTTAGCCACTGAGTGAGAGAGAAAGTGAAATGTGTGTTTTTTTGGATCTTCTTTGAGGCTTGACCTTCTTTTTTAAAACTTCGAAAAAACAATATTTGAGCATTCTGTCTCATTTTCCTTTTCTGTTTTTTCTTCTTTTTTATTTCTTTTTTCTTCTCTGTTATAACCGTTTTTCTCTTTCTCTCAGCTTTCTCAGGAGAAGGAAAAGGGAGATAACAATGGAAAGATAATACTTAATTTTGGAGTGGGGACAACTGCACGACAATCATGTGCAGTCGTGCATTGTTTCAGTTTAAACATTTCACCCAAAATCAAAAGGGGAAAAACAATTTAAAGAAGCAAAGAAAAACATGTGAAGCATCAGGAGATAGAAAAGGAAAAGAAAATAAATGTATTACTACGGCTATCTTTTATTTATCCGGTTATTAATATGAAAAATTTATCAATTTTATTAATAATTAATTTTTAACAAAAACTGACATTTTTAATGAATTTTTCTCTCTTTTTATCCATAAAAAGTTGAATCTAAAATTTTACTTATAAAATATCAATTCAATTTCACTTTTAGACTAACATAATATTGGTCCTTCTCCTATTATTATATATATAAAAATATCAAAATTATTTATTGTATTAATTAATTTTTTATAAATTTGTTTTTACATTGTTTTATATTTTTTAGTCAATAAACAATAAATATTAATAGTATAAGTTAATAAAAAAATGAAGTATGTTTGACAAGCATTTTCAGCTAACTTTTTTTTACTAGTGAAAAAATTTGTTAGAGTACACAAATTGGTGTTAATAACAATTAAATATAGGAAAAACGTTGGTGTTTAATTAGAGTGTAAATATGCATGAAGTTATAAGATTAACTTGGTGGTTGAAAATAAGAATTTGTTTAAGGGTTGAATGGAGGAAAATGGGTCCTTTATATTTCTTTTTTCCTCAATTTCCTTCATTTCACAAGCTTTTGACAAAATAAATAAAATGGAGATGATATAAACTTTATGGAAAGTGATATTTATTTTCTCAAAAGCTTAGTAATGGAAGAAATGGAGAGGATTTTTACTTTGAAGGGAGAATGAGGGAAAGAGATTGTGGGTTCAAATCCTCAAATAACATTTTAAGGAAACTAACAACTAATATTGACCTATAAAAAAACAAGTGCATACTTGCATTTGCATATATATTTCATGTCACTCATTTCTATTTCTTAATGAATTATGGATCTTGAATTCATTCTCACCTTCCTTAACATTTAGAGCAAGGCCAACTCATGATGATTAAATGAGACATAATGAACCTGTTAAACATGAAAAGTTGAAATTGATTTTGGACTCGTCTAAAACTAACACTAGTTTTGTGTTATGTGTAAAGAAGGTGAAAGCAAGCACGCCACTAAATAATATGTAGCTGAAGAAACGTACTTGAGAGAAAGGATATCTTCTGCTTCTAGTTCTTTTGTCATTAATTAGTCCTTTCTCCTTAGTTCAAGACTCACACTAGGGACAAATGTAGGTTTAAGAGTGTGGGGCAAATGTCCCCACTAACTTTCTAAGTTCCTTTATATAGCATATAATACAATATATTAAAGTGTTCCTCTACAATATTCTTTTTAAAATGAAAGTCAATAAAATATCAAATACATATAACACTATCAACATATAAAAGTACCCCAATTATATTATTTTCAAATGATGATCAATCAAGTTAGGATCCATCAGAATTTTCTCTTAATGAACTTTTAGCACTAGTTAGGTTGAAAATTATTTCATAAATGTATGTTCTATGAGTATATTTTCAAAATTGAGAGATTAGTGATCTTTGAGTTAAGCTTGTGAAGATTAAAAAACATGTTGTCTAGCTTGAAAATTTATGTATGAGTATTGTTCCCACTATTTGAAAATTTTAGATATGTCACTAACTCATTAGCTAGGAATTTCCTTTGTGTTAAATAATCAATATAAATTTTATTAATATTCAAAACAGTACTATATATAGTAAATTATACCTTCTTTTGTTTGTATGGTCCATTATCCACCAAACAATATACAAAACAAAAAAATTGTCATGTAATTCAATAGTTTCTCATAGGTTGTTCTGCTTGGTTTGCTCCTTGACGTATATCAAACACATCCTCAAACATATTTGACCAAATTAAGATGTTTAATAAAAAGAATTTATACTTTACTTACATCTTATAAACTACTTAGTTGTTTATTAAAGGGTCTACTTTAATTAGTTGAGTAGTATATGTGAGTTATTATAAACCCTTTTATACCGAAATTTGATTCTTGAATTAAAAAAAAAATAAACTGAGTTGCTTCATTATCTAATTGATAACTTATATTTTTATGT
This sequence comes from Glycine tomentella, assembly GCA_007407185.1. NCBI lineage: Eukaryota > Viridiplantae > Streptophyta > Magnoliopsida > Fabales > Fabaceae > Glycine > Glycine tomentella. The sequence goes on along the minus strand of PYAF01000723.1, from coordinate 255,005 downwards.
TTCTTTTTACTATTTTGTTACACTTTTTAGTGATCTCTTTCAAAATAATTTTCGTGTTATCATTTCTTCTCTTTTGCTCTCTCAAGCTCGACCTTTAACCTCACTTTCTTTTCAATTTCATTCTATTTTTTCTATTTGTTATGTCAGGACTATTGTTTCATACAATAATATTTTTTTTTATTTTTAATAAATATTTTATTTTTAATAAAATTCATCAAAAATCTAAACTATAATTAGTTAAAATATATTTTTGTCTACAAAAATACTTTAGCAAGTAATTTTATCAAATATTTCTAATTAATTCAGTAAACAAATAATTTTCAACTTTTAGATAGGAGTTTATAAATTTGGAGGGCCATTTTTTGTTTAAAGATTACATATATTTTTTTTATTGGAGATAACCTTCCATATTTAATGGAATTGCATATCAAAAGTCGAATTCAAGATCACTAATTAAACTATTTAAAATAACTTTGCTTCAATCATTTCACATGCTAGATGATCTTGACTAATTTGACTTAACATTAGTTAAGTTGAATATTCTTGTTATGTTCGACAAAACTAGCTATAAAGCTAGTGAAAGCTTAAAAGTTAGTTGAAAATTGAAAAATAACTTATTAAGGATGTGTTTGACAAAATTAGCTGAACAATTAGTTGAAAGTTGAAAACCATCTTATTAAATCATCATTGTTGGTAATATTATTTGTTGAAGTAGCTAGAAAATGTAAAATTATTGAGAGGGTAAAATATTAGGAAAATTTATCTTAAATAGGAATGATTAAAAAGGAAATCTAATAAATATTCAAGGACAAAAAGGGAATAAATATAAAAAGCTAAAAGTTAACATTTTGAAAAATGTTATTCAAGTAACGTTTCAAAAAATGGTAAAAGCTACTAAGACTATGTTCAACAAGTCATTTCAGCTAATTTCTAGCTTTTTTTACTAGCTTAAAAACTTGTTTGACTATTCGGTAAATAAGGTTTTTGAAGTAGCTTCTAATAATTTTTGAAATGGTACTTGGGTTATGTTTGGAAAACTAGCTTGAAAGCTTGTAGCTAGAAACTTTTAAGCTAGCTTATTAATCATAAGTGTTTGATAAAATTAGTTATTGAAGTAACTGAAAAATGTAAAATGACATTTTAAAAAAGGTAATGAGAAAATTGAATAAACATTTTAAGGATAAAAAGAGAATAAAATATAAAAAAGTTTAAAACTAGAAACCATCATTTTAAAGAATCCTACTTGAGAAGCTACTAAAAAAATATTACATGCTACTTATAATTTTTTGTTTACGAACTGCCAAACAAACTTTTCAGCTAGTAAAAAAAGTTAAAAACTGAAAAGCTAAAAATTAGTTGAAAAGTTAGCTGATAACTAAAAAGCTAGTTTAATAAATTACAAGTGTTAATAAAATTAACTGTTGAAATAGCTGAAAATTGTAAAATGACATAAAATAATAAAATTATAATTTATTTAAAATTATAATAAGGAAATTTGATAAATATACTAAAGATAAAAATGAAAAAATAATATTAAAAGTTAGAAGTGAAAAAACTAACGTTTTAAAAAACGCTATTTCAAACAGTATTTCAAAAAATGCTAGAATATACTAAAAAAGCTTTTACCAAATAATCAAACAAACTTTTCAGCTAGTAAAAAAAAGTTATAAATTAGCTTAAATGTCTTGTCGAATAATGTCATAGCCTTGAATAACATTTTTTAAAACGTTAGCTTTTAACTTCTAACTTCTAATTTCTAATTTTTTTTATATTTTATTTTTTTTTATCCTTAAAATATTTATTCAATTTTCTTATTAACCTTTTTAAATATGTCATTTTCTATTTTTTAACTATTTCAACAACTAGTTTTATCAAACATTTATGATTTAATAAGCTAGCTTAAAAACTTTCAGCTACCAACTAATTTTTCAGCTTCCAACTAGCTTTCTAACTTTTAGCTATTTTTTCATCTACTTTTAGCTAACATAGCCTAAAAAAGACTCATTTACCAAACAGAAAAAACAAATTTTTCAGCTAATAAGAAAAGTTACAAGCTAACTGAAATGACTTGTCGAATATAGCTTTGAAGTATCGTTTTTTTCAAAACACTAATTAGTTTTTTATATTTTCTTTTCTTACTAGTTGAAAAGTTTGTTTGAGCAAAAAGATATTTTTAGTAGTTTATAGTGTTTTTTAAAATGTCAGTTTCTACCTTTTTATATTTTCTTATATTTTTCATCATTAATATATCATGTTTTATTACTTTTATGTCATTTTACATTTTTTAACTACTACAATAACTAATTTTATTAAACACTTATAATTTAATAAACTATTTTTTTCAAATTAGAATTACTAACGAACTTTTCAGCTAGTATTGTCGAATATAGTCCAAGTAGTATTTTAAAAATATTAAATACTATTAAAAATTTATTTATCGAATAGTCAAATAAAATTTTCAAGTAATAAAAAAATTAAAAACTAACTAAAATATCTTTGGCAAAATTATATCAGCTTTATTTGTGGCAAAATTGCAACAAACAAAACGTAAATCAATCAATTTGAATTATACTTTTTAATCTGACCCTTTATGATCAACTCTAATCAAGCGACTTGGAAAGGTTAAACCTATATAATGTATTATACTATGCAAACATCAAACTCAATAAATAAATTTTATGAAACACTCTCCAAGAGTCCTACTTATCTCAAGTATATGTTATATATCTTTTGAAGTTTATGACGCTTATGAATTTTGAAACATGTGTGAATTATATTTGATTCGTATCCTTTCTCTATGTATACACGAATTATTTTTATAGGGTTTATTGCGAAAATCTTTCTTCACGGGGCCGTTTGAAAACGTAGAGACCAGAATCAAAGAATAAAAATATAACAATGATATCTCCAATACAATTAAGTCAATTGCGTGTTAATCTTTCTACTTAATTTGTGGTTTATATTTTCCTTTTTTCATTTGGTAGGAATTGAAGCTCTAACTGTTAATACTCAATCACAAACGTCATTGTCACAGCTCACGGATAAGCAAAGCCACCAAAAAGTCTTAAAACAACATGCTACATCGAATCACTGTTAGCTAATAGGAAGATAATTGGTGAAAAATAATTGCTAACCCAAATTAAAGCATATTGTCGCACCTAAGAACTTATTAAATTTTATGGGTGTGAAACTCCATATCTTATACAAAAGATAATTATTGAATCAGATAGAATAATGATCGAATCGAGTAAAACCATTAAAAATGACAATTTTTAAAAAATATTTAATATAAAAACATATTCAAAACTTAAATTTAAGATTATTGGTTAATTTAAAACATCTCATACTAATTGATCAATGTGTTTGCTGATCGAACCTTTTATTATTCTGTAAACTAATTCTGAAATATTAGAAATTAAACAAGAAAAAAAATGTATTCATCTAAGTGTTCTACAAACTTGTGCTTTCATTCCCCTTTTGTATATTATTTATATTTTTATTTGTTTGTGTTTAAAATATTGCTATGAATAGGATAAGGTCAATAGGCTTATTTCATGTAAGGGCAATAGTAGTAAACAAAGACATTAAGAATTATCTGACTTGGAAGGTTAACGGATCCACATAAATAAGGGACAACAGCTTTGAGCTTTGAATATATATTAGTAGAAAAATAATACTCGTCACGTGTTAGGTCGATTATGGGTTTGAATTTTGGGGAAGATGCACGTTACTCATACTATTATATAAGATCATATATATCATATGTGTGTCCGTTTCTCTTTTTGTTAATAAAACAAAATGATTTATGAATATTATGTTATGGTTCAATAGGTAACGTATATAAGCAAATTAATTCTTAGTGACAAGAGACTCGGATACTAAGTTAATCAGAAAAATTGTCTCTAATGTTTGTAAGGATCCAATAGCTTAAGAATAAAGGAAGGGAGAAACAAGCACTCACTCATTACTTTGTTGCCAAAAAGCTCAAATAAACCAAACTCCAAATAAGTACTTGAAGAACAAACCAAGCCTCAACGACCAACCAAGGAACAGCTAAATATATATAAAGGCAAGAATCAATCAAAAAAGCAAAAGATTGCCGAGTATTAATGGCTGATAACATTCGACTCTAACATGTTTTTACTTTTAGCACATTATTTGTTAATAGAAGTTCGTTTAAATTACTAACATTTAAAATTTATTTAGTAGCCTCTAAAAAAATTTATTTAGTTCGCCCATTGATCGGTTGGTCCTAGCTATTATAGTCAACAAAAAGAATTCATGGATTCCAGACTCTTATATGAAGGTATTGCAAACTTTTTTCAATGGAATGCTACTTTTTGCTTAATTATCATACATTTTAAAAAATATATTTTCTTTTATCACGTGATTTTTAAAGTAATTATATAATTTTAATAAATTTTTAATTTTAAACATTTATGTATGATTTAGATTTACTTTTTCCACTCTCGCATAAAAAATAACTTTATTAATTATTAGATAAGAAAATAATTTATGAACAGCTAACAGACAACAACTAGAAAGGAAAGGAAAAAAAAAGTATAAGTATAATATAATAAGATATGATAAAAAGAAATAGTAAATCCTAATAAAATGATAAATATATTCACATTTCATCATTTAGTGAAGCCTAATCAGGGTTGTATATATTTAATGTATCTTTTTGATCATGTTTTCATATCACTTAATAAATCTTTAAGATGGATCAGCTTGTCATCTTTATAACAGAAAAAGACAAATGATAAGAAAGGCAAAGTAATTAAAGCAAGGACAAAAATATTGAATTTTTAACAAGAAATATGCATTCCAGTTAGACATGTAGGACATAAAATTGGGGATGCAACGTTCACCCATATTGTCATGCTTTCAACATTGTCTAATAAGTCAATGCCTTGTGTACGTGGTGGCTGTAGAACAATTACCATTGCTAAAGGCATTTAATGAGCATCATAATCTTAAATTATTTGAATAATGAATCATTGAATAATTTGTTATAAAAAATCATTTAATGAAACTGCTTCGCACCAATAGCAGTTGATAATTTGTTACATAACAAAATGTTTGTATCGCAATATTGTTTTTAACATTCTATTCATATTTACTGTCAAAATAATTTCTATTCATATTTCTTTTAAAATACTCCATCAAATACGGAAAGTTAAAGGACATTTTAAAAAATATCAAAATAAATATAAAAATGGTTATGCAAAATAATCGAGATAATTTTTTTTTATCCATCTAAGCATTTAAAAATCTAGAAAAAAGGTTGCATTTGAATTAATGAATTAACTTTTTTTTAGGTGTTAAACAAATCTATAAACGGGCCTAGTAGCATTAAAATTCCTGGGAAAAATAAAGTGTGGCAGGGACAAAAGTTAGTGCTGTAAAAGTATTGTAAAAATATATTGTCTGAATAATATAATTTTACATATTTTTTATTTATAAGAATGCCATTTTTGTGAAAGATGTCCAACGCGGGGCATGCCTATAGTTGACACTTAAAGATTGGACAAGTAACACACATAGCATTTTGTTTATTGCAAAATGTGAATTAAGTTATTATTTTAACGATTCACCAAAAAAGAAAAGAAGTTATTATTTTAATAAAAGAATCTCATACTTTAAGACTTCAAATTTATTTGGTAAACAAAATTTGTTTAGTATTACAAATTAGAGTAGAAGTAAAAAGATTAGACTAAATTTACTACGAATTACATTGAAGAAATAAATTCAACATGAATGATTGTTCCAAAGTGTTCATAGGATTCTATATCCATAGGTTAAGTTGATTCGTTCTATAGCCAAGATCCGACAAAAAGATGTTTTGAGTCATACCTAGTTGAATACTCTGAGTTGCCATATTTAATACATTATTATCTGTAGGGATACCACCTTAAGTATTAGGTAATAGTAGGCAGCTTTTACAAGTATCCATTCCCATCTCTATACTTCTCGAGTCAATAAAAGGGGAACAATTTTCAAAATCGATCAATATCATTGTAGAAATCCACATCACCTTGATAAATAATAATACTATTAGAATCAAACTGGTATAGTAGGGAGCAACACAGATTCTACAACTTAAATTGATCAACAAATTAAAATGTCCTAAAAATATTAGAATCAGTTAAATTACAAAAAGTTAAACGATCAAGATTATTCAACCAATGAGAAACTCTAAAAGGAATGCATAAAATTAGAAGTGATGTAATACACAATCATAATGTCAAAAATCCGTGCAGCTAAACTATATGCATAAAAATGAAGTGGGCAATCCTTTTTTATAGACTATAGGTTAAAATAATCTTGCTCGAACCGGTTTACAAAAATATTTTATAGAATTCATCCCTAGTGGAGAGAAATTTAAGTGTGTTTGTTAACTGATCACGTCCAACTTGATCCACGTATGAAAGAAGCTACCATTTGTTGCTTATGCGTAGTTTCATCCTTTTTGACGTGGGTTTTAATTTTAGACATTTCCTTCATACACTATTCCATTTTCTAATTAACTATTTCTTTTTCCATTATTCCAAAAATACCCTTCTTTGTTTCTTCTGGTTGTTGTTGTTGTTAGGTGCTTGTTCATTTGTGTTATTTCATTTTATGCGTCTTCCTTTTTGCTTCTTCTTCAATTTTTATGTGGCATTCGTATTTTGTAGTTGGCGGAGCTCCTTTTGATTGGTGGTGGTTTCCTTCACTGTATTAGGCTTCGTCGTCGTCGCAATGATTTTCAAGAAATCCCTTATTCTGTTCTATATTTGGTTTCATATGGATTAGGTAATATGTATGGATCATACGGATTGATGAATCTGTACGCTTCATATGGATTGGCGAATTTGTATGCTTCATACGAATTAGATAATCCGTATGAAACATATATATTATATTTTTTTCAAAATTTTTTATAACTATATTTTATTTTACTATAGTGAATTTTTTTTACAAAAACAATGATGTAATAAATAAAATATTGATGTTATTATGTCATGATGTCACATTATTATTAATTTGTAAGAATGAAAATAAAATATATAAATTTATAGGAAAAAAATATTTTAGCTTTAAATTAATTTTTAAATGAAATGACAAATTAAATATTAAAATTCATATAATTATTAATGTAATACAATTTGTACTAACAAGTTTTTATGAAATTTAATCATAAAATTATTTGTCATTATTGTTAGCATCATTTACTATAGGTTAACAATTGGATACTTAGTCTTCTAATGTATTTTTTAGATTAAACTTGATTCTTTTATTTATTTATTTTCAAATTGGAAGAATTTTTTAGGATATTTTATTTTTTTAATGAACAATTTATTGTATTTCGTTTGAATTTGTAATACTCATGCTAAAAAAATTGTATTCAATTTGTATTATATTAACATTTTAATGTTGTTAAATATTATTATTATGTGTATGTTTTATCAATGAATAATTTTTTTATGGTTTGTTAAGATGGACAACAATGAGTGGACGTATGATAGTATTATGTCTGAACAAATTAATATGAATGAAGACAGCGGAGAGAAAACTTCTTCATTTGAAAATATTAATTGTGAGATTGATTGTTTTGATGCCTTCATTGTTTCTTAGGTATTTATATGATTTTTTATTTGGATAAAGTTGTTAAATGAATTATTTAAGAAGATTAAACATGTATTATCCATTTTTGTAGGTGTTTCATTCTCATGAGAAGGCATTGAAATGGGCTCGTACTTTTGCATATGATATTGGTTTTGTAGCTATGATAATGAGGTCTGACACATCAACTGGAAAGAAGGGAAGGACCTCTTTTATTTTAATTGGTTAAGAAAGTAGTGGAAAGTATAGAACATTCAACATGAAAATGTTGTACGTGATATATTTTGGACACATCCGAATGTAGTAAAATTGAGCAATGCATGTCATATGGTATTCCTCATAGATAATACATACAAAACAAATAGGTGCATACTCTCTTTACTTGACATTGTTGGTGTCACACCTACCGGGATGAGATTTGCAGCTGCATTTGCCTATTTGGAGGCCAAACATATAAACAATGTTGTGTGGGCTCTTGAACGGTTTATAGGCATTTTTCTGAAAAGTGGTTTTTTCCCTGAGGTCATTGTTACTGATAGAGATTCAACATTGATGAATGCAGTAAAAACTGTGTTCCCTAAGTCAACCAACTTGTTGTGTCAGTTTCACATTGACAAAAATGTCAAGGCAAAATGTAAAACCTTTGTTCTACAGAAAAAAGCATGGGACTATGTCATGAAAGCATGTGAGAGTCCTATCTAGATTTGTTCTACTGAGAAAGACTATGATGACTGTGTTATGAAGTTTGAAATTGTTTGCTCACGATGACCAATGTTTGTTGACTATGTGAAAGACACATGATTGAATTCCCACAGACAAAGATTTGTAACAACATGGACAAATAAAGTCATGCATTTAGGAAACACTCCAACTAACAGGTATGAAAATTGTCAACACTGTTCAAATTGTTTTTTTGAAGAACATACATGTTGAAAGTAATTATTTGTCTGTGTAACTTCAAGGTTGAGTCTGCCCATTGGACCTTAAAGAGACTACTACAGAATAGCCTTGGAGATCTATGTAATGTTTGGGATGCCATGAACAACATGATCACCTTGCAATACATTGAAATAAATACATCTTTTGAGAGAAGCACACATGTGGTCAGACATGTTTTTTAAGTTACGTTAAACAAGAGACATATCGACAGTCAAGGTATGCCTTAAACCAAATTGCTACAGAGTTTGAGTGAGTCAATTATGCGAACATTGACAATTCTCATTGTGGATGTGTTATGAGAACTATACATGGTCTACCTTGTGCATGTGAGCTAGCTAGATATGTTGTTGGCAGCATACCACTTGACACCATCCATATGTTTTGGCGGAGGTTAAATTTTTCAGACCAAGGTATACATAAATGCGAAGTCCACATAACCGAGAGATGGAAGCCATATCCAAGCGGTTTGAGAATCTTGACATGTGTAGCAAAGTGACTCTAAAGAGGAAACTGGAAGAACTTGCATATCCTGAACTAACTTCAATGTGTCCTCCTCCTTAAAAGGTCAAAACAAAAGGTGCTCAAAAGAAACAACTGACCAAACACCAAAGATCAACCAAGCGGGATCTGTCTTACTTTGAGTATGTAGATGCATTACATGTTGTGCAAAATAGTTGCTCCACACAAAAACAGTATGCATCATCATCTGAACAAACAAAATCGAACACGAACATGCCAATGTTGGATCAATTTCATCCATGCATGCAAAGATGATGGTAATTTTGGATATCGTGTAATTGCTACCATATTAGGTTATGGTGAAGATTCATGGTCTTTGGTACGCAACCATTTGCTCAAAGAACTTGGACAATGGTCTGATGAGTATATAGCCTTGTTTGGTGGCTTACATAGATTTGAGCAGTTAAAGCGGTCCCTACTTGTTGATGGATTGTTAATGGTAACTGTTTTTTGTTGTCACACTACCTTGGATTAATATTTTTTCTTATAATATTGATATAATTTTTTACGTGCAGGTAACCATGGATAAGTGAATGGATATTACCGATATGTATTATGTCATTGCATCAAGGTATATCGTCATTCTTGTTTTTCTTTCTCTCCAACAAGGCATGAGGTTTTTCCCTCTTAGAAGCCAACGGCCTAGAGATACTATTCTTCATCGCATTCTATGTATTGGTCATGTTTATGACAATCATTTTGTTCAGGTATAACAATGACCGTTTTTCTTTAATTCCATAATTCTACCATGTGTTATTAATAATTGTATGCGCATCGGTGATTGTAACATGTTTTCTTGAGAGATGGATGTCTTATGCCATCAACTATTTTGTTATGGTCAACACACCATAACTATCAAGAAAAATAGTAGCCTATTCCTTATATTAGTCAAATGCACCAGTATACTAACTTCATGAGGTTGCACACACAACATGTTGATCTAGGAGAAGATTAAACATTTTGTTATTGTTTATATGTTTGTAACTTGGATATGCATAATTGTGACAATTATTTTGAATAGAATTATAACCTACACAACAATTATAATAGTCATATTTAAATTAAATGCATGAAATTATAATATTCATATTTAAATAGTTGGACAACATGAGTATATAGTCAACGAAATTATACAACCATCCTCAACTTCGTCCACCACCATCTCTCCCTTGTGTATCCCTCCTTCATCTATACCAGACATAAACATTTTTGTGCTCAGTAACACCGCGTGCTAATCTTCTGTTCTGTTATACTGTATGCATCTGTGCCATCAGTAACCATCCTTGTGTATATCATGCGTTGCAAGTTTTCTACTGTCTTTTGACAAACAGTTTGAGATAATGACAACACCATTTTAATAGTCCATTTTAAAGCAAGTCATTTAAAAAATTATGTTACAAAATATAAGTGTATCATACCACCACATGTCGAGGCATCTCAGCATCAACAGCAGCTGCAACAGATGGAGGTGGTACATGTGTTGTATTATGAGGCAACACATGTGCTGGATCTGGTAACGAATGATGCACCATGGGAGGATGTCTAAGAGCCTACATAAGCTATGGCAGATTCATCAATGGGTGAGATATTTGATAAAACCAGTCCATATACCTAACGACAAACTAACTAGGAAAAATAACCAAGTCTCCAGTCGCTGCAAGGTATTTGTGAAAAGTGGTTCCATCCATCATTAACCTATTCTATGGATGGGGATGGAGAGTTTTGGACTTGTGAAATCGGCTGAACAAATCCAAACTATCTTAGCACCCTCTCTAGTTGGTGTCTGACAATGTATGGACCCCATCTAATATGGTCAGAAAATAGAGAAATAATCTAAAATTCTCTGAACCCATAGTGATTACCATAAGATGTCCAACAAACATCGTCTACCGTCAACCTATCTAATCACTTATGATAGGTCGTCACTGTAATGCCTTCGCACCCTTCCAACGACAGGCACGTGGTTAACTCTCCTGGTAGTTCTCATTTCCAAAGACATTCCCAATACTTGGGAAATTCTCGTAGATCCAAAACTACAATTACAAATACAACAATGACAAAGCATACGTTAATAAAACATTTTAATATTCGGCAAATATGAATCATGAATGCCAACACAATTACCCGCAACAGAGTGATATACCCTGCAAGATGTTTGTCGTGGTGCTGACATGCATAATTTAGATTATCATACATGTGAACGAGTGCAACTGCTCCCCAAGAAAACCCTCCAGATAGCTCCGGGTCGCGAAAAGCGTCAAAGAATACCACACCAATATGTGTGGCACTCTTGTTAACAAAGAGTGTGAAACCTACAAGATGAAGCAAATATGCTCTAACTGCTACAGTCCAATGCCTTGACTCACATTTCACATGATATGTCTCGCAACCAAGAGAGTCGAACATATGCCCCTTTGCATTGCTCCGTCTCAGCTCCTTCTTCTTTTGTATTGACTTCAAACAACTCAACCAATAACTGCACTACCTCTCCTACATTTATTGCATCATAGGTTTGGAAGATTGTTATAATTGGTAGATGCAAAACGATGCCACATCATCCAGGGTGATAGTCACTTCTCCTACAGGAAAATGGAAATCGCTGGTTTCCAAGTGCTATCTCTCCACAAAAGTAGACAATAGTCCCATGTCTCTTGTCTTCACTGAGCATCTAATCAAATGGCTTAAGCATGTACCTGAAAATACTATGAACACACTTCAAATAACCAAGAGGGGGGTGAATTGGTTAAGACTACCTTTAAAAACTTTTCTTGAAAACAATTTGTGGAATTTAAGACTTGGATCATATCACTCAATCACCCTTGATCAAAAACAAATTTTTCTATCAATCTAATATCACCTTGAAATGCATGTAATGACTGAAATGTTTCTTATTGATTGTATATTGAATTATAAATAATAGTAATGGAAGATATACAGATAAAGAAACAATCACACAACAATTTATACTGGTTCACCTCAAACATAGAGACTACATCCAGTGTCTTGCAACCAACACTAGATTAGAGTTTTCACTATATCAAATTATTCTTGTACAAGCACATCTAGTGACAATCTCTATCAACATTAGACAAAGATCTTGAATTCTAAAACACTATTAGAATACAAGTCACAAAGAGCTTGAGAAACCTACTCAAATCTTCAAACCTAGAGAACCTTTTTCTAGAATGCTTTACAAGGAATCAATTTGAAATATTACAACACAACAAAACAAATTCTTAGAAAATCTAAAAAGAATAATTCAAGATAAACACTACCTGTGATCCTTCATGAATGAATGAATGAAAACGAAATAAGATTACCACACAATCCAAGTAGTATGAATTCTATTGCTCAGAATCAATATCTTGAAAACTCCTTTTCTTTAGCACATCTTCTAAAAAAAAATTCAGAAATCTTGATCTTCACAAGATGTGTTACACACAAGGAAATCAGTTTCTTGAACACTTAGAAAACTTTGTTTCTTTTTGGTAAGTCACTCAGGTGTATTGAATAATTCGCACAAGTTCTATTTATAAACAACTGACTTACAAAGGCTTTTAAAAAACTGATTTAACTGACAATAATCGATTAATCCGCTAGTGTAATTGATTATTTGCCATATGTAATCGATTAAAATAACTAAATAATCGATTAAATTGTTCCTCAGCAATCTGGAAAAAGATTACGAACAGAATAATCGATTATTTCGCAATGTAATCAATTAAAGTAGAAAAGCAGAGTTTTCTAAAAAGCCTATGTAATCGATTACGATAAATGGTAATTACGATAAATGGTAATCGATTAAAGCAGAAGTGTATGGTTTTCCAAAATACACTATGTAATCTATTAACTCAATCTTGTAATCGATTAAAGTGTTCTTCATGACTTTTCCAGATTTAGAACAAAAACATTTAATCAATTAAAACAATGTGTAATCGATTAAAACAGTAGGTTTTCATTTTCCAAAAACATAGCCATGAGAATCTATTTTCATTTGAAATCATTTAGTAGCTTTCAAGTTTTGATAGCACCTATGTATGCAAGTTCAATGAGACATGCAACTAGCAATGCAAGGATCACAAAGCAATGTACTTGAATCAAACTTAAACAAATTGCTTTGAGCATCTTCTTCATTTTTGCTTTGATTCTTCTTGCAACTTCCCCTATATCCAACAGTACCAAGCCTTCAATTTTAGGTGTAGGCCTTCCAAATTTTTGCACCATCCTTCTTTGCAAAGTCAACTTCAACTCAGCACGTTCCTGCAAAAATTTATGATGAATTACAACAATTAAAATTACAAAAATATGTAAATCTGTATTTAATTAAAAACATTAGTACCTCTCATGTCCACACTCTAGCTGCCACATGATCAACATACATTGTCAACACTGGTGTATCTTGCGGCACACATGAAAAACCCTCTACATCAATATTTCCATCCTCCATAATTGGAATGTGAGGCTCCCCATGACCGTCGTGAGCAGGAACATCCTCAGGAACAACAGCACCTGCCTGTTGTCTTCATACTAATACTGTCGGCTTTCAACGCTTAGGGGCTTCTTCTTCATTACCACGAACATCGTTGCCTAAGGCTCTGCCTACAACTCTGCCTAAAGTCCGACGCAATCCTCTTGTTCTAAACATAATCTACAAATTTTCAAAATTCTTAGTCTAACACTTCAAAGCAACCCAAAACTTCATCAAAGTTCAATTACAAAAATTTACAATTAATTTCAATTATTTTCAAACAGTTCAAAGTTTCAAAAATAAAAAAATAAAAAAACCTATACACATTAATTTATTATAATGAATTACAAGTTTAAAAAATAAATAAATACATAAATATTAGTTTATTATTATGAATTGAAATATTTAAAAAATAAACACATAGGTATTATTTTATAATTATCAAATTAAATTTTAAAATAAATAAAAACATTCATATCAGTTTATTATAATCAATTCAATTTTTTTTAAAAAAAAACACATAAATATTATTTTATTATTATGAATTGAAATATTTTAAAAAACACATAGTATAAAAATAACAAATAAATATCATAAAATCTATATAACACATGTGTAATCAATTTAACTATACCTTTGTAATTACCTTTGTTAATTAAAATGTAAATATTTTGGTTACAACCCAAAATGTCTCTAATAAATAATAAATTATTATTTAACATACTAATATATATGATAATTAAATAATTTAAACTATATTATTTAATTTTTTTTATTAAAAAAACAACTACTAAGCTTCATATGGATTTGCGAATCTGTATCACACAAAAAATAAAAAAATGCCTAAACCGACGACAATGACAAAAAAAGCTCTGTGAACAACGAACGACAAACAATCCACTCTTTACCTTCTTGCACAATGGAGCCGGAGCAAAATGCAAGAACCACGAAGAAGAACAATGGTGCATCGAGAGAACGAAGAAGAACAATGGTACCAGAAGAACAAAGAAGAAGAAAAGCTACAATCCATTCGTGTCTATACTTAACATTATTATAGAGGGTAATTTTGGAATTGCACTATTTAATTATGTGTGTATTAGAAAGTGGAATGATATATGGAAAAAAATGCCCTGTTAATGCATGTATTGGATGTGAAAGCAAACACCCTAGTAGTTAGCATAAAATCAAGTTCAAATTTCATTGCCCCTTGTGAATTTGTTTCATGATACTCATGGTTATTTTCAAGTTTAAAAATTATTATATTAAACACTATACGTTATTTATATTTGAAAAAGCTATTTTCATTCTATCTCTAAATCATACTATTCGATACAGTTTATAAATCACCATTCAAAAACTGGCTGGACGATTCACTCACTATTTGCATTGCAATTCAATAACCTTGCTTTAGATGATCAGTATTTCAAAAACAACATTTGTCATCCTTTTTTCAAAAAAATAAAAATTTGCTAATGGGGCAGCTTATGTGGATTGCTTAAGCTTCTCTTCTACAAGTTCAATGCACCGATACAACACCAACTCAAGTGGATTTAGGGTGCATACAGTGTCAACTGCAAACTCATCATAATCACTATGGCTCTCTGCTATTACACCTGTCACCAAGGTACGCAAAGGAAGCAACCATTCATTGTAGGCCTTCAGTAAATTGTTCCTTGACAGCACTCCAGTCATGTTTGTCTTTTCTGTTACCAATGAAATTGTGAAATCTTCTGAATTAGACTTTAATTTAGATCATATTTGGCAACCACAAATTATCAAACCACAAACAAAGATGTAAAATAATCTAAAAAATTTCAGGGAAAATTGGAAAATGGAGATTCCAAGTAAAAACAATTCTGTTTAGGAATAATTAGTGCATGTTTGTTTTTCCTTTGGTAGACTCCCAAATGGACGTTGAACCAAAAGTAACAAATTGAGGCTTCTCACAAAACATGCATCTTTGAATGTGTTTCCGTCCACCCAAATGGGAAACCAAACACACCCTTAACCATTCAAGTGGTCCATTAACTCAAAAACTTGTAACTCATTAGCCACTGTTGAAATCAAGAACTCTTATGCCCCCGCCCCCCAACACACACACACTTTTTTTAATTGGTTTAGGTGATAATTAGTTGATGCTACATACCTGCAGATTCTGTCATCAATACAAATCTGTATAGGTTGAGGGCTGACAACACCTATGGATCATAATACATAATACTGTTACTTTTTTCATATTAGTTCATAACCCAAAAGGAAATGACTATATTGCCAAATGCTTCTTCAAATAGATGCATATTTCAAGAAACCAGGATTACGTAAATTTATAAGAACACATGAAATAGGAAAAATACCGCATCACTCTGCTCAGGCAGGGAAGGAGGTCCGCCCTGTGGAGGTCTTAGAACCAACTCCACCAACTCAAGGATCCCAGGATTCCAAAAGGAGGTATCCGGAAATGCTTTGTTATCTATCTTTGGGGCATCTTTTACTATTGATCTACTACTGCAGATTGCCGTGTGCATTTCCTTCCTGATAAGATCGATGAAAATGGCGATCTTCAAAAAGATGCAAGACCACCCATTAGACGATTTAACTTTTGACAGAAAAATAAAGAACAAAGCTAAACAAATTGTAACTTAGGGGATTACCATCGAGGGAGAGTCGGTATTTGTAATCAATGCTTTCATTATGTCAAATCTTTGATAACTTGGAATATCAGCAAGTACCTAGTTTGAGTAACACAGCAAAATCTCAAGAAAAATACTACCAAGATATTAAGTTATTAAGTGGTTTAACAAACATCATATATCTCAATTTCAGAAAATGTTCATCAATATTGCATATATAACTATAAAAGAGGTGCTGCTAATATTCGAAACTCACTCCTTTTAGCACAGCAAAGGATTTTTTTCTAAGTTCTGGCTCTGGGGCATACACGATAACCATTTTTACAGCCTGAAAGGTTAATGTGTAACCCATAAGAGAAATATATATATCATTTTCCTTCTTCATTGAAAAAGAGAGATTGAGCAATGATAAACAAACAGAAGACACAAATTGCAGGGAATACAACCTGCAAAGCTGAGAAAAGACTTGGCATATAAGATGACCATTCAGAATGTTCCTCGTAGTTTCTGGAGACACCTTCATCTGTGATGCTAAGCAGGAAGTCGATAGCATGCTTCTTTAACTCCCATGGTAGATTTACAAAGGAAAGTACATGCTTTAATGTTCCTATTGCTTGCCACCTTTTTGTTTGGTTATTACGAAGTTCATCCCTGATGGCAATCAAATCCTCTTTAGCAGTTTGAGCAACCTCCTCTGAGACATGCCCCCAAACCACTGGAAAAAGAAATGGAACTTGATGGATTAGTGAAAGGGAAATGCATAAAAGAAATGGAAAGGATTCCATTACAATAAATAGTAATTTAATTATCCAGTTACACAAACCTGAAAGAGCAGCACCATGTTTGACATGAGAAAAACAACCGGTACAGTGATCTTTATCTTCTGGAAAATTGAAAGAGAAGGGGGGGGGGGGGGGGGGGGTTAAAAGAAGAACATAAAAGCAGTGTAAATAGTGCTTACATTACCATTGATATAAATTAACAGAAGACTTCTCAGTAACTTGAGATACTACCTCCTCCAAACACAGATTCAGCCACTGTCTCTACATCATAAGTTGTTACTAGACTGAGATATGATAAACCACAATATGAAGAAATTTGTGACAGTTGTAATACCGAAGAAGGACAACTGGAAGCTTTATAGCTTATACTAGCTGAAACAAGAGCCTGGACAGTGCATGGTAACACGTTAAATCATATTAAACGGATAAATAAAACCATATCCTAAGTAATCCATTTTTACTAAAAATTGTTAGCAAAGAAATACAAGAATAATCATAAAGTTTTAATACAGTACAGAGACATCTACCATGCATTGCAAGACATATAGACCAAGAAGAGCTCGGAGCTTCTCCTTTGTGTCCCTCTCCTATTGTAAAAGTGGAAAGAAAAATAAAACATCAGCAAAATAATTGAAAATAAATCTGTAATTTAAGCTTTTCGAACAAAGAAAAAGATAATTGTTTTAAAATTGACAGACCAACTTATTGCAAACTTCATATATAGAATTTGCAATCTCAACAGCTCTGTCAAATACATCCTCAAGTTCTGCTTCTTCTGACTCCAAAGACACAGCCTTCAATACATTAAGAATTATAGGAACGGCTACTTTTACTTGCTCAAACTGACGCCTCTGAATGGAAATTAAGACTGAAAAGGGCAAAATAGGTATGAAATAAAACATTAAGTAATGTTGCTTCAAATCATTGACAGACAGAAAGTGAGACACATCTGCTCAGCCCAAAACTAGCATTTAGGTTTTGCATTTCATCAACAAAGATAACCTTAAATTTTAACATAATAGCTCAAGTGGTAAGATAGATTCTTCTTCCCATGCTATAAAAAATGGGCCTAATAAAATATAAAATGCAATTAATAGCTAACAAGACAAGGTGATTTAATAGCAAGCTGAAGCTAAGGACCTTAAGAGTATTTATTTAATTTAATTTTATTTGTGATTAGACATAAAAGTTCAGTCTTAAAATATGAATCATGTAGTACTCACTGCAAAAAAATTAGATTTCATCAATGCTTTCTCATCACTCAAAATCCAAAAATTACTTCAAAATCGTTCACAGCAATATAATTTTTTCACCAAAAGAAAGTAATATAAATCTTTCTCGTCCATATCATGCCACTACACCCAAATTAACAAGGCAATTGCTTCCATCTTTCTTTCACCGAATAGAGATTACAGTTTTATATTCTACCCATTGATTAAAAAGGCCACTGAAATGATTACCCTTTGAGAGCCCTGATAAAGGAGGGACAATGTAACTGACAGCCTTGGTGATCTTACTTGAGTAACCTAATGTCTGTTCAATTAAATTAACAGAAGCATATGATCAATATATTAACCAAAAATAAATAAATTATATGTCACTAACTTGTAGTTCTTTGCATGACAACTATGTTATGAGAAAATTTGATTTTTCTTTAGGATAGAACCATCAAAAAGTGAATATTTGAGAGTATGCAAGGACAAAGTCTAGCATGAAGTGAGAAATACAACTGAGTAGGAGGTGTGAAGGTTAAGTGATGGGCTGTCATAAATGTGGAAGGAAATGGATCTCAAGCCAAGGATACACAATGTGGAATGATATGTAGGTATATCTCTAAATATGGAGGTTCCTATGGAACCTGTGCCTTCTGCATTATTGACTAAATGGATTCTATATTGAGATTTGTTCAACAAGCATCCAATAGTCAATACAATAGTATTGCTAACTGGGGGGAGGGGGGGCATAAACAAAAGGTACCACATAAATGACATAATCCAATTGTAACTAAACATTACATGCATGATTTTCCTTATTTTTTTTTTATCAGCAAAGAAAATAAAATTGATTAATGAGGGGTACAGGGGGTACCCAAACCCATACACAAAATAAAGTAAAGATTCCAAGAACTCCCTACACAACCCACCAGAGGTTACACAGTATTTAGACTCAAAAGGAAGCATAAATACTGGGTAACCAAGGCAGCATAAGAAAAATCCAAAAAATCAGCTAAAAGACAACATGCACTCCCCACTTATGAAGCTAAAAGGCTCTTTAATTTAACAACTACCAAAACCAGTTGTATGCCATTCCCCTTAAGGTGTGACTGTTATGCATACTTTCCCAAAAAAACCTTTTACACTAAATTCCCAATCAATAGACCCAATACCAGAATCAACAGCTATACAGACTTCCAAAATCCACATACAGCAAATGTCCCTCCACAAGACACGTCATCAAAACCGTTTCCTCTTTGGTTAGTCATCCGAAACATAAACAACGATATACACTATAGTATTAGCTGATAACACGTAGATAGACAGATAGCAATCCACCTTCCACAAAACCATAGAAGTACATATATGCCAAGCTAAATACCTTAAGAATATTACTTCACTTTCCGGCAGATTTTCTTGTTCCATCTCATTGAAAAGCTTGATTGCTTCTTGTCCTTGACCATGAAATCCATAAGCAGAAGCAATTGTTGAGTTCCACAACTCAACATCTTGCTCTTTACATTCCAGAAAAACTTTGATAGTCTCGCAAAAGTCTACATCTAGAGTACATACTAACCAATGAACTAACTACAGAAACAGAGAAGCTTCAGAACAAGCTCTTACTTTAATTGCTTCAGCATGAGTTTGCTTCCCTTGAAAAAAGATGGCTAACCCCAAACATGAGCTGATCAATCACACTCACAAGTAAGTTTATCAGGTCTAAAACCTGTCAGACATCTTGATTATCGAATTCATCTTATGGAATTAAAGGAGGACTGGCAAACTTTAAGAGGTTTTGATATGGACTTGGTGAAAGGCCAGACATTGCTGGACCCTCAGCCCTTGGCCTATAAAGTAAGGAGATGAATAAATGATTTAAGTTTTCTAATATATTCATATAAATCATTTAGGAACCTTAGGGATTTCCAGACCTTCCCCACCCCTCTTTCCAATCTTCCATTGGTTATGCAATGAGAGCAAAGGACAAGTTTGAATTGTTAGATTTCAGCTTAAGACTAATTGGCACTAAGTGAAGTTGCCCAACAAATATATAAGTTGTACCCTGAGAATAGAGGCAAGCGATGTAGGACTTACTAACACCCCCCCCCCCCCTCCACAGATGCTAGAACATGCAAGCCTACTAGAATAGGTGAGAACCAAGATGGGTTATAGGCTCGGATACCATGTTAGATTTCAGCTTAAAACCAATTAGAACTAAATGAAGTTGCCTAACAGATATATAAGCTGCACCTCGAGAATTGAGGCAGGCGATGTGGGACTTCCTAACATAATGTGGCTATAGTTTGTATACGCTGAGGTAAAAGCTTGGATAATTTGAAAATTATAGCATAACATGAAATGACAGTTTTCCTGACCACGCAGCTAACTATGAAAGTAATAAATTATTTATATTGAAATATTGAGAAAGGTTTTACTTCCCAAAATAACTCCAGATACATACTGCATCTAAATCAATTGAAGTTTTCCAAAATTTGTAAAACAATCTCAAGGTTGATAACCTACCAAGATATCAAAAACAAGAATTCTCAATGATCTCTGGACAAGAAATAAACTAATCAAAGCTGCAATTCAGATAAAAGCAAAAACTCTTAAATGCAGTACTAAATGTGAGACAAGAAATATCATTTTTCTTTTTAAATTTAATTTTTTATAATATTTTCTATGATGTGGCAATTTCTGGTAGGCTGCGTCTATCACGTCAGTTTTGGGGCAGTGTCCATCCAAGTTTATATCTGTCTGGTTAATGGAGGATTGAGGTGATATTTGTGTGTATCTTTGAAGTACTAATATACATTTACTCGAAATAAAGACAAACTCACATTACAGAGAATTGAGAGCATATCCCTTGGACCACATTTCACAATAAACTGATCAATGATGCTAATTGCCAAGTCCAAAAATCTGCTTGAAATCCCCACAAACTTTGAAACAGCCTTTGGCAGTTCAAAGGAAAGGGCATCAACAACTTCCTGTCACATCACCAAACAATCAACACATCACTTAGTTTCTCTATCAATATCTCTTGTATACACTAAACTTTAATCTTGAAAGATTATTGATCCAAATAATAACATGTTTTAGCATAAAATCATTAATCTCCCATTTCTAGTCCCATAAAAGGTTCTTGTATAAAGACAAACTAGATGCCCCAAGTGGAACTCGATTAGGTGCAGTTAACTTTTCCACCACATCCACGCAGTCAACACATTGTAACCATTGGATGAAAATTGGATGACTCAGAGTCCGATCTCATATTTCAAGCCAAATATACTGAGCTTAAATATGAGTCATATGATCTTCCTCCTATGGTTCCAAGTTGCCAACTGCAGGGAATCCTGTTTACATACAATTTTTTTTCCCAATTTCTAACTATATATTATGGAACACTTGAGAATCCTGAATGTGAAACATGATTGAAAAGTTAAAGCAAACCCACCTGGTCAATAGAAGGAGAACAAATATATCTATGGATCTCAGAGATAGCTTCAAATGCATCATTCTCTGCATTTTCACTATCCAGGTCAGACATGGCAGCATCCAACAAAGAATCAAGGAACTCGATAAGCTCTGAAACTGCTGTGTTTTCAGATTCATGAAAATCTCCAGCCTCCGCCAACTACCAAGTATAACAAAACCATGGCAGTCATCAACTTTCAACTCATAACAACTCAAGCATAAGCATTAATTGTTTATTTTAATTGTCTCATATTTCAAACCATAGCCAATAATCATCACCAATCAAAGTTGCTACTTGCTAGCATTATTATTTAAACAAAAATAAATAAATTTCACATAAATCAAATTCTTTGAAAATAAAAACAGAAGTAACAGTAACAAAAAAAAGAAGTGATTGATCTTACTTTAGAGCATGACTCAAGAATTCTTCGAAGATTGTTCCGAGTTTCAGAGTCCCGAAACGACCCAGTTTCGCTCTCCACAGACATTAGGCTGAAAACAAAAAACGAACATTGAGGGCCTGATTGATCTTTTACTTTCCAGCTTTGGTTTCAAAAACTGTTTTCGAAAACAATTTTATACAGCTCAGCCGTTGATTTCTCAGTCAAATTTTGGTTTCGGATTCTGATTTTCCTTCTAACACACACATGAACAAGATTGAACTTGAAGTTCTATACTGAGAAAGAGAGGAAAAATCAAAATGAGCACGTACACAAGGTGGTTGAGTTTGTGTCCGAGTTGAGGGCGAGTCCTGTACCGGTGGCTTTTTAATCTGAGGAAGGAACTAACAAGTACCCTTGCCGGAAAAATTGGAAGCACAACGGCAACCAACGCGTCGGCACCACCCTTGCTGGCTTCAACGGCCACAAAATCCACCGGAGCTCCGATGCGCAATTCCAACGTGAATCTTGGACATGGACTCAATAGAAGAGAGGGATTTTTTTTGGTGTAAAAACTAAAAACAGTTTTTTTCTTTTACATCACTTAACCAGAAAAAAAAAATTATTCATATATGATAGGATAATTATGATAAAATTTTCGGTCAAGTATCTATAATAAAACTGTTTATTTAATGGGAATTAAAAGCAGTTCTATAATCCTAAACATGAATAACATCACAAATGTGAAAAAAAAAATTAAAATATGACAATTTTAATACAAAATTATCAATTTGTGGTAATTTTAAAACTAATTACAAATGTATTAGTGATTAGTAGCGCCCAGCTGGACGTGTTGAGTCACGCCTCTCTCAGGCGCCACCTTGCCTTAGTCACGCCTCCCTCAAGCGCCATTGGTGGCATCCCACCCAGGCGCCATTGTGTAGCATTGGTGCCTCTCCCAGGCGCGATTCAGCCAATTATGCTCTATTTAAACCGCATTTGGTCATCATAATGTTCACAACTAGTGCTGACCATTTTTCTAGTGTTTAATATCATAAAAATTGGTTATTTATAAACCTTTGTTTGTGATTTTTTAGTGTATATATAAAAATGTGTTCAAATGTTGATACTATTCGTGTTATTTTGTATTATAATGGTAGTAAAGTTGAGGGTCGACGTGATGTTGTTTTTGAAGGTGAAAAAAGGCCAACACGTTTGAAGCACAACTCAACTATTGAAGAATTGCACCAGAGAATCAGTCAAAAATTAGGTGTTAAAGGTAATCAATCCATCACTATGGTGACTGCAAGAATATGGTGCGATGATAAATATATTAGCATGAAAGTAGTGGACGACGAAGACGTAGAAATGGTAATAGGAGAATTCTTCAATCAGTCAAGGAAAGATTTCCTAGAGTTGTTTGTGGATATTGATGAAGCAGAGGATGTTGATTTAGCAATGAGGTCAGTGCATTTCGATTATTCCCATAATGCATTAGCTTTTATTCCACCTTTTAATTTGTCTATGGAAGATGAAAATGACCCTACTTGGGTTATGGACGACAATGTTAATGATGACGATGATGAAAACATCTCAATGGAAGATCATCTTCTTGCAGAGAATGCTAGTGCTTCGGACGATGATGGGCCAAATGCAAGTCAAACACAAGGACATAATTCATATCGAAGCACAGGAGGATGTGGGGGAGGATGAGCATCAACAACAATATCAATATCAAGGTTTGTTACCAAACACTAGCTATTTACATGTGTGGTTTTTATTTTATGTATTTTATTGTAATAAATTTATGAATTTGGTTATGTAGGTCAGGGTAGTAATACTTTTTGGGATGGAATCTCACATTAACATACATTGATTGGGATTATCCGAGTGAACAAGATTCAGGCACTGATTCCGGATCAGTTGAAGGTCCATGGATATTAAGGAATAAGTTGTTTGTTAAACAAGAATTTGCATCAAAAGAAGAGGCGCAACTGGCAATAAAGCGGAACCTCATGAAGGAGCATCAGGAAGCTGTTGTTGTTGAAAGTACGCCGACAAAGTTAAGTATGAAATGTCGTGCGCATGACCAGAATTGTCCGTGGAGGGTTAGGGTAATAAAACCAACATATGGTGAGAGATGGATGGTTACCAAATGGGGTGGGGATCACATTTGCTTAAATGAGCACATTTCTCAGTATCACAGACAACTTGATGTTGATGTTATTGTTTCACTGGTACTAGGTACGTTATTGAATGACATCATAATAATGTTTTTTTACTTTATTAATGTTTACATCACATTCTTTTTTATCAGGGATGATTAAGCATGATCCATCATGTTCAATTGGACTAGTCCAGGAGAGGATAACGCATTCTTATGGATACAAAGTTTCATATAGAAAAGCATGGTATGCAAAGCAGAAAGCAATGACAATTATATACGGTGATTGGGAGGAATCATATGCATTCTTGCTGAGGTGGAATGACTATATGCTTCGCTTTTCACCAGGTTTTGTTTATAATATTCAAACCAAAGATTATTGTGTGGGTCATAGAATATTTCATCATAAACGCGCATTTCACCGCATTTTTTAGACATTTAGACAATGTTGTGAGGCTTTCAATTTTTGTAAACCGGTTATTAAAATTGATGACACTCATTTATATGGCAAGTTCAAAGGAAAGTTGTTCATTGCCACTGCTCAAGATGGTAATAATGAGTGTTTGTCACTTGCATTTGCTATTGTTGAAGGTGAGACACTGCAACTTGGGAATACTTTCTACATAACATTCGTGTTCATGTTACAAGCAAGACAAATATTTGTCTTATTTATGATCGGCACCGGAATATACTATCTACAGTTGAGAGGCACCCTGGACGGCAGCCATCGCATGCTTATCATGTGTTTTGTCTTCATCATATTGCTAGCAATTTTAATCAAAAGTTCAAAAATGAAAATTTGAAGAGGGCCTTAATGAATTTAGGTATGGTGAACCAACACTTATTATGTGGATGAACATATTTACTGAATTGTAATCAACATGTATGTGTGTGCAAGTTATACTCCTTCTATGATTGATATTGACGTTGCCTTTGCACGTTTTCGTGATGTTAGTCCAGAGGTTGCAAACTAGATTGATAACATCCCCAAGGAAAAGTGGACGCGTGCATATGATGTTGAGGGGGCGAAGGTATGGGCATATGACCACAAATTTGTCAGAGTCAGTTAACAGGTTTTAAAGGGTGCAAGAAACATGCCAATAACCGCTTTGGTTAAACACACATATAGCAGATTGGTAGAATATTTTGTATGCAGGGGACAATCAGTTGCTAACCAATTGCAAGGTGGACATTCTCTTTGCAAAAATGTCACTACTATATTGAAGGCCAATGAATCCACTGCTACTTGTCATTATGTTCGTACATATAATGTGGAACAATCTGTATTGGAGGTTGATGATGGTTATGACAAATCGTTTGCCGTCAACCTCGCTGAACGGTTCTGCCAATGTGGGAAATTTAGGCATTCAAGTATCCTTGTAGTCATGCCGCAGCAGGCGCTTTGCATGTTCGTCAGTGACCGACACTGTATGTGGATGACGTATTCCTGGTGACAAACCTGGTGAACGCGTATTCATTTCCATGACATCCAATTGGTAACGAACAAGCAATTCCACCAACTGCAAATCCAGTACTCATACCTGATAGGTCTATGTTGCGTGCAAAGGGTCGTCCTAAGGCAACTAGAATACGAATGAGATGGATGAAGTTGAGTCTAGCCAAAGTCGTATTAGGTGTGGTTTATGCAGATTACCTGGGCATAACCGTTGTAATTGTCCTATCGTCAATCTACGTGATGATAAACATCAATTTTAATATGTTACCCTTTCGGTTATGGTATTATTTGTTGTCTTATGTGGGTGTCCTAGTCGTCAATGTACGTGATGATAAACATCAATTTTAATATGTTACCCTTTCGGTTATGGTATTATTTGTTGTCTTATGTGGGTAAAGAAAATCAATAAAAACACATTCAGAATGCCATCAAATCCATACAAATACTCAAGCATGCCAACAATGTATCAAACGCAGTTCAAAAAACCCCTACAATAGTCCATAATAAGTAACAAATGAAAACACAAAAATACTAAGCTAAAGGTGGAGGCCACTGGTTATAACAAGCTTGTCGATCAGACAATCTACGTCTACCACGACCACGTTGATACTGTGGAGTAGGAGTATGTGTTGCAGGTGCCTCAGCAGTCACAGGTGGAAAGGCCTCATGTGGGATTTGTGTATCATGCCCTACTTCAGCAACTAATGAAAAATCTATGCTGCTATACATTGCGTCAACATCAGCATCATCCCAAGTATTACCTCCCTGACTACTGCTCCCCCATGTTCTCCTAGTGTCATCTATACTAGACTATGCTGAAATGACAGCCCTGCTTGCGTGTTCATAGGTTGCCATTGTGGCTGATAATATGTCTGAGTGTCCGTCGGGGTCTGTGTCTCCTAGGGTGGCCAGTAGGTATCAGTCTGAGTCTCCTGCTCCGCCTGCAAGGGCTGAAAATATGTTTGCTGAATACCGTATTCATGACCTAGAAATGGTGGCCTAAAATATTCGGAAGTCGTAGGAGGCCTAGGTTCATGAATAGGCTCCGGAACTGGTGCAATAGGTTGGCGACGACGTCCCAATCCTCGTCCCTCTTTGGCATGACGACCAACGTCTAGCGACAACTGAGGCTCCGGAGGAAGCTACGTCAATGGTGCCTCTAGACCTAGTTCCTCTACCCAAGCAGTTTCTTTCCAAACACCAATAAGGCGAGCCACCTCGCCGTGCACATAATGCAACCCATGGTTAGGAAATTCATTATCCATGGTCACAAAATACAAATTCTCCAACCCGTCAATCTGTAAATGAAACCATGTATACATAAACAAAAATATATGCAAATACTAAATAAATCATTTAAAGGAAAGGACTTACACAACGATGTTATGAGGCACCTCGCTTCGTCACGTATCGCTTGCCGCACAGTCTATACCAACCTATGTACTCATGGTTGGGCAACATAAGACCATGTATTGCAGGAGGCACTTCAACATGTCCAGCTTGCCTATTCCATCTCTCTATAAATTTCCTTAACCTCCGATCCCAATTTTCTTGGGGTTTACCCCGAAGGGTAAAATCATGAACACCTTTCAATTTCCCAGGCTTATGAGGTATCGGCTGGTCTCGTCCAAATTGCCTCATACACCATCAAACTGTGCATACTCAGCAATGTGAAAACAAATTATTGGTGTTCAAGCCATCCACAAATGAATCGTGTCAACAAATGCACCCATGAAATCATAATCACAATACGGTTGCCAAACAACCTACACAATGCAAACATATAAAGAAGTCATTTTGCAGGTTGACACGTACTCCATATTTTGCATAACATATTTCATTAATTAAACATACCTTATCTCTGGTTAAGGTGTCTAGTTTGTCTTGATACCAATTCAGTGAATTCATTCTAAACTGACCAACACCATTAAATCTATTTTCAAGGTTAAACATTTTCATATGCACATAGTCTATGTGACTACTTTAACTGCAACAAAATAAATATACATGTGTCCAAAGTGTCAATCCACCTAATGCGTAGATGGCAAAGGGGGCGCAATAGATGGAAATCAGAGCCATGCCCAAATCCTGCAGCAAAACTGTGCAACCTCCTATATCTTTTCTATCTGGGTCTGTACAATCGCACAATTGTCTAAATAAGTGTGCCATTACCGTAGACCCCCAGCTATAGGATCCAATATCAACAAAATCACCCGCAAGTAGGGAACGTATCGACATCCTACTACGCTCCCCCCCGACCGGTCGCAAAGGATCCAAGATCCTAACATGCGAGCAATGTGAGCCTTCGTGAAGTATATGACATTCTGGTGATGACTAGCAATTGCATCGCATGACAGATACACTTTGTCAAAATATGATAACCTCACATTGCCAGAGGTTAGCTCGGTGGCGGGATCGAGTTCGTTACCAAACACCTGATTACATAATTCGGGCCAATCAGCGTATGTCTGTCCGGTAACAACTTGGCCATCAGTAGGCAAGCCTAGTATTCCAGCGACATCTTCCAATGTTATCGTCATCTCACCCTGGGGCATATGAAAAATATGTGTCTCTGGCCGCCACCGTCATAAATGATTAAAGTGTGACGTTCCCTGTACATAAAAAATTCAGCCAGAGCTGCTCCTGTATAAGGGGCGAGGTATTGTAATGTAGCTGGAGAATCCGCTGTTTCAGCTACTACAATAGTGTATTCCATTGCTCCTCTTTCTTGTAAGGTATTCACCACTTGAGCCACAGAAGTCGACCATAGCACTAATAAGGGCAGCATCAATATGAAAAACATAAGTCACGTATCAATATACATATTATAACAACATTAATTTTAAACATGGTTAATAGGTACCGGCATGTATTGCATTAGCGCAACATGTATGAAACCAGCCTTAGTCAAATACTGGGCTACTACGTTTGGAATATCCTCTGCTGGGGGGCTAGGAGTAGGTCTACCTCCGCGACGAATCTTCAACAGTCTTTGTGTTTCGTGATTCCAAACTGACTGTGAAATATGCGTACGCTGTCTGCGCCTCCTAAGTACATCCCATCTATATGGTCTGGGAAGAATATGGGTAGTGGGATCGGTGGGCTCAGCCTCATTGTCAGACCTAGAACGAGGTGACTCAGATGACGATGACTCAGCCATAATAATATACTACATATTTCATATAAAGAAGCTTGAAGTTAAAAACTACATTTACTAAGAAATAATATTCTAAGCCAATAAATATATTATAACGTACGTAAGTAACAACCTAAACCCTAAAAGTTAATGTATGTCTTAAGCAAGCATTTAACCACAACATAGGTCGCCGACTAATGATATTCCAAGCCAATAAATATATTATAACTTACGTAACTAACAACCTAAACCCTAAAAGCTAATGTATGTCTTAAGCAAGTAATTAACCACAACATAGGTCATCGACTAATGATATTCTAAGTCAATAAACATGTTAATAACAATTTTAATATATCGCTAAAATTTAACCACAACGCAGTGTGATATATCGCTAAAATTTTAATACATAATTTATTTAATTTTTTTAAAAAATTTAATCATAACCTAGGTCACTAAGAAATAATATTCAAAGGCAATAAATATATTCTACCTTATGTGACTAACTATTTATAATATAAGTCACTAACAATTTCCTAGGTCACTAACAAATAATATTCTAAGGCAATAAATATATTCTACCTTAGGTCACTAACTATTTATAATATTAGTCACTAACAATTTCCTACATATCACTAACAAATAATATTCTAAGGCAATAAATATATTCTACCTTAGGTCACTAACTATTTATAATATTAGTTACTAACAATTTCCTACATGTCACTAAGAAATAATATTCTAAGGCAATAAATATATTCTACATTAGATCAGTAACTATTTATAATATAAGTCACTAACATTTTCCTACAATAATAACAATTTTTTTCTAACACAATATTATCATTAATTTAATGTAATCTATAAAATAAATATTCGAACACTTACTTGAGACAGAATTTCCCTACAAAAATCTTCAAATGAACCCAAAAACTTGGAGAAGCAAGAGAAAACACTTCTAGAGAGAGAAAGAAAGTGAAAAGTGACTTAAAACAACAAAAATGGGCCTTTTATAGCCCTGCATGGTAGCGCTAGCTGGAGGCGCCACTGAAGCCCAGTCACGCCTGGTTCAGGCGCCATTTAGCCTCTGTCACGCCTGGTTTAGGCGCCATTCAGCCTTTGTTGTTCCCAGACTGGGTGTGTTTGATGGCATCTGGTGGAGGCTCCACTGATCGCATCTTATATGAGCGTCACTAATCGCTGTACTTATGTAAAAACATTTTAAACTACAGTATATTGGTAATTTTGTATTAAAACTGCAATATTTTAATTTTTTTGTCCACAAATGTAAAATAAAAATATTGATTTTATTTTCACGTACAATACATATAGGCTTTTTTTTACTAAAATAATCTAATTTTTAAATCAATTATCAAAATGAATAGATTGAAAAATTATAAAAATAAATAAATTGTCTCATGAAAAATGATTTCATTACAAATAAATTTGAAAAATGATTTCATATATAAATAAAAGATTTATACTTTAAAACAAATAAATCTCTCATTATGAAATCATCTTTCAAGAGACCACTAACCCAATTAAGTAATTTTCTTAAAATCTATTCATTTTTGTAATTAATTAAAAAATTGCACCATTTTGGTAAAAGAAAAAAAGCCACACTCTTCTGCACTCTTTAATTCCTCAACTCTTCGACGACGCTCTTAGAGTATCTTTAGTGGTAAATCTTAAATTGAGATCTTAGACCACTTTTTAGTGGATCCTATAGTACCACATAGAATTAAAGATCTCTCTAATTTTGAGATCTCATTTTGAGATCTTAGGGAGAGCGAAATAGAGAGAAAATTTATTCTTTTCTGAATAATGTGTAGATCTTGAAAAATCTTGTAAAAGAATCCATTTTTCATGTTGGAAATCTCTCTACTTTTTTTATTGAAAGATCTAATGAAAATCAGATCTTGAACTCAAGATCTTTGCTTAAAATTTAGTACTAAAAATGCTCTTAGGTGCCATCTTATCCTTATCCTTGCTCGCCGACATAGATGCAGCGACCGGTACAACCACAACACTGAAACGAGAAACCCCAAAAAGAATAAGGTGAGGGCAAAGCGGTCATTTAACGTTCAAGTGAGGACATTTCGGTCATTTTGGCATTTTTCAAGATCTCGGTGGTGAAGGTAAAAAGCAGCAACGAACGAGTAGAGCGAGTGAGTGAGGTTGGTTTCAGAAACAGGAAGTAACTAACGAACCACCACCGTGACCGCGATGGAGCCGGAAGTGAGCATCGAGGGATCGGCGATGATCCAGGTGGCGGTAGTTCCGATCGGAGAGGTGCCGGCGAACGTGCTGCGGGACTACTACTCTATGCTGCTCCCGCTGCACACGATCCCGCTCTCCGCAATCAGCTCCTTCTACACCGAGCACCAGAAGTCCCCCTTCGCCGTCCAGCCCTGGGACTCCGGCTCCCTCCGCTTCAAGTTCGTCCTTGGCGGCTCGCTGCCGAGTCCATGGGAGGACTTCCAGTCGCACCGCAAAACCCTCGCCATCGTGGGCGTCGTCCACTGCCCCTCCTCCCCCGATCTCGACGCCGTCGTCGACGTCTTCGCCAGTGCCTGCAAGTCCTTCCCTTCCTCCCTCGTCGATCGCTGTTTCGCCTTCTGCCCAAACGATACGCAGGTTCTCCTTCTCTCTCTCTCTCTCTCTCTCTCTCTCTTTAATTCAATTTCCTCTGATTATGAGAATTCGACAAAGAAATAGATGAAATGTGAAATAATATAATAGTTTTTTACGTTTAATTTCCTCTCTTTTGGCAATTCGGTGTGAAATGTGATTGTTTTAAAATTTAATTTCCTCTGTTTTGACAATTTAGTCAAGAAATGGATCGAAGGAAGAAGTTCTGTAGGTTTTTCCTCCCTAATTTCGTCTACTTTTGGCAATTTAGTGAAGAAATGGATCGAAAAAAAGTTCTGCAGGCTTTTTCTG
The DNA here is from genome assembly GCA_007407185.1 of Glycine tomentella. Taxonomy (NCBI): domain Eukaryota; kingdom Viridiplantae; phylum Streptophyta; class Magnoliopsida; order Fabales; family Fabaceae; genus Glycine; species Glycine tomentella. The sequence goes on along the minus strand of PYAF01000723.1, from coordinate 223,292 downwards.
TTTTTTTTTTTTTGCAATTTATTGAATAAATGAATTGAAAAGAAACTGCTTTTTAATTACTATTCTTTTTAATTACTGTGTTTTTGGCAACTTAGTGATGATTTTGATCGACAAAAAGGTCAGTAGACTGTAGGTTTTTTCACTTTAATTTCTCTGTTTTTGGCAATTTAGTGAAGAAATGGAAAAAAAAAAAGTCTTGAAGGTTTTTTTCTTCAATTTCTCAGTTTTTGGCAATTTAATGAAGAAAAATGGATTGAAATGAAATGGTCTTATAGTTTTCTTTTTTCTTCTTTGGTTTTGTAGCTTGAGGATGGAAGTAAGAAAGGCGGGAATTTGAGGTTGTTTCCTCCTGCGGATCGTCCGACTTTGGAGTTCCACTTGAATACTATGATGCAAGAGATCGCTGCGTCACTGCTTATGGAGTTTGAGAAATGGGTGCTTCAAGCCGAATCTTCTGGAACCATTCTCAAGACGCCTTTAGATTCTCAAGCTAGTCTCAGCTCAGAGGAGGTGTTCATGTTTAGGTGTCCTGATTTTATTTTAATTTTTTGCATTTTTAGTGGTGTTACGTGAAAATTATCTGCTTTTGGTTTTTGATTCGTTGTTTTTGCTTTGGTTGAGTTTGGTTAGCTTCATGTTTAACTATGTTGGTTGGAATGCAGGTTATCAAGGCCAAAAAGAGAAGGCTTGGGCGTGCCCAGAAGACCATTGGTGATTACTGTTTGCTGGCTGGGTCCCCCGTTGATGCCAATGCTCATTATTCTACTGCATTGGAACTTTCGAGGTTAACCAGTGATTACTTCTGGTATGCTGGAGCATTGGAGGGTAGTGTTTGTGCCTTGCTGGTATTTTCTCTTCTTTCCCTTTCATTATTTTTTATTTAATATTTAATCGTGTGGCCTGTATGGTTTATTTAATGCTGGACCATTTTTTGTTTCTTTTTTGGGACTGAGTGTAGTACTGAGAAGGTACATGCTATCCATGTACTTCCTTCGTTTGGGTTGTCTTGATTGTACATTTAATGATTGTTGTTTGAAAATTGAAGCATATCTTTAGTTTAATACTTTTGCCATTTGAAAACTGATTAAAGACCATGTGCTATGGCAATGGTTCATTATTTATCGACGTACTCGAGTTAACTGCTTGTTACTAGTGCTTTATTACTTATCTACTTGCATGCAATGTTTGAAGAACAGAGTATTGATTTTGAACTATTCAGAAATTATAAATTATCCACTAGTAGTAGGCTAGCAGGTCATTGTGCCAAAGAAAAGGATCTGATGACTAAAATCTCTTTCTCCATTTAGTACTCCAATTAAATAAGATATTTATCTTAGTCCTTGAGAGAGAAAGATTACATGTGCAGAAGACAATCATATGAATCTTTTCCACATTTTGTTTTTTTTCTGGATTCTAGTTATATTGTAGGGGTCTGAGGTTAAGGTCAAAATTAGTTAAACTTGGAAATGTTGTATGTCAGATATAATTTAGTTATTGATTCATTATTTAAACAGTTGCAGTTCTCATGAATATAAGGGAAAATTAGGTGTTACTTTTGTTTCAGAAGCTACTACTGCATGGCATGCATGATACCTATGGCCTTCTTACCTATTAAAAAAAAATATATTTTAATAGTTTATATAAAATATGAGGTAGTGCCAGTGCAAGGGAAAGAATAGGAGTGTAGATATATGATGACCACGACTTATCCTGATAAGTGGACAGTGTGACTCTTGTCTCCATTCATATTTCTATATATTTATTTACTTATTTATTTTATCGAACCAGATTGACCGTATGGGCCAGAAAGATTCAGTCCTGGAAGACGAAGTTAGATATCGTTATAATAGTGTCATCTTGAATTACAAGAAGTCACAAGATAATGCTCAGCGGTAACAAGCTCTGCTTTGAGATTTCATTAACAGATCCCTTCATGCCCATTCCATAATTTGCTTTTTCTTTAATTCTACTACTTAGCTGTATATACCTCTTGCCGATTTTTCCAATTACTAGTTGTCAATCAATCCTAAGTGTTTTTCTTTTAATCTTTTTGTGCAGAGTTTCTCCCCTAACTTTTGAACTTGAAGCTACTTTGAAATTAGCAAGGTTTCTTTGCAGGTACATTCTTTGCCGAGCTTTTACTATGTGATAAATGTAACATATTGATGCATTGCGAATATGAAGTGCAGCTACCTTTGGTATTCTCAAATAATGATTATGAACTATGTCCATGTTGTCATGAATTTTGCATTTCACTTGTTTGGCTTCCAGAAGTTACACCAACATTTCATTTTATGCTTCATAAATTAAATCTGCAAAAGAAATGCTCCTTATTAATAAAAAAAGTTGACATTATTCATTTGAATATCTTTACCATTGTGTTTGCAAATTTTATTGAAATCTGAGGTGCCATACTACATTAAGAAATATGTTTTTTCTATCATTTTAAAACAATTTATCTAAATTCTATCAAACAGGAGAGAGCTGGCCAAGGAGGTGGTGGAGTTGTTGACCACTGCTGCAGATGGTGCTAAATCCTTAATTGATGCAAGTGATAGGCTCATATTATATATTGAAATAGCTCGTCTGTATGGAAGTCTTGGATACCAAAGAAAAGCTGCATTCTTCTCAAGGCAGGTTGCACAGTTATATCTGCAGCAAGAAAATAGACTGGCTGCAATTAGTGCTATGCAAGTTTTGGCAATGACCACAAAAGCTTATCATGTTCAAAGTAGATCATCAATCTCCGATCATTCTTTGCACAGTGTGAGTTCACAAGCCTAACCAAGTAGAACACCTAATTTTGTTTGACAATTGATATGCCTACGCTATGCTTGTGCTTTTGTTAGTATATGTAATCAATTTGCATTAAACATAGGGGAAAAAGTTTTGCCCAATTAACTTGGGTTAAAGGTGCTGTTGATGTTGATGTTGATTTGGCATATTTGCATTGAAACTAGAAATTTTTGGTCATTATGATGGTAAAAACTAAAAAGTCTAGAGACAGAATTCCTCTTGCCGAAGCTGCTTATATCTTATTTTGGTTTTTCTTTGCTTAAAATGCTGCCAAATGCTGACTCCTTTCTCTAGTTGGTTTGACTAATCGTACCTCTAGTCTAGTTGTTACTGCTCATAAATATTTTCTGGTCAACTCTTGTAGTCATTGATCATCTTAATACTCAAAATGTAGCATGTACTACAAAAATGATGGCGGCATTATTATTCTTAGGTTTTTGCTCTAGTGGTGAGGAATGAAAAATTACAAGTCAGGATAAGAATAGAAAAACATTTGTGTGCATCCATCTTTTTTTTAAGGAATTTTTGTGCATCCATGAATCTTGTCATCTTTTTCTTTTAATGAAACTAAATATAATACAATAATTAAGTTACATTGTCTCCTTGGGACCAATGTTTTAATCTGTCATTTATAGTCAAAGCAAACATAGTGCTTTGTGTTGTTGTATTTATTGTTAGGAGAGTATATGTCTAACGTTTCAATAGAGACTCATCTCTAACATTTCTTTGAAATTATATTATGAGGATTTATCTGATGTAGCTAGTTAGTCAATTATATGGCATTAACTTTTTTAATTTCTATATGTGTGCTTCCATGCAACTTCATTTTCTCTACGAAGCATCATTCACAGTTAGGAATCCAAAGAGTGATTTTATTGATTGAATAAAAGGATAAAAATTCTCCTCTGACAGTTTTTTACATTTCTTACAAATTTGCTAATTCTCCAAATGCCTGTTTTCCTTTATTTTTTTAATTGATCCCCTCTAACTACCTCACTATCTACTCTAATTGTCCCTAACTATTTTTCCCTTCCCGTCGTATCTAAATCCTAACATTCTGATTAGGACCTTGGGAGAACCACACCACAAAAACAAATTGTTGGGGCTGGAGAACCCAAACTCTTAAAGCCTTATAGAAATCCCACACTAGGATCACATATGTCCAATGTGGAACTTAAGTCCCACAGGACCCACACCTTGAAATTGGATCATAAAGTCCGATCATGCTGCATAGTCCTAATGCCCACACAGGATGTCTATGCACTAGCCCTTTTACTAGTCTTAGTCGAACACTGCAGTAGCATCATCACTTGCGCAGCTCGTTTGCGGCTGAAAGACATGGTGGAAAGCTGTAATACCAATTGATATGAGAAACTTTGAATAAACATACTACAAATGTTGGCCAATGTAGTTGGAGAGCGCAAGGCCGTATAAACCTCACTAGAATCCCATGCTTCCAATGTGGGGAGTGGGACTCAAGTCCCATGCCTTGCAATGGGTCCTAACACATTCTAACAGAAACTATGGAATATTTCACGTTAAGTTTATGGACTGACAGAAGGAAAAATGCTAACTTGCGTAGGTGCGAATATATATTTTATAAGTCATGTCATTCTGTTGCAGATGCGACTCACTCTATATCTTGCGAACACTGACTGTGCCCTATTGGCATCTTGTATTCAAAATTTTTAGTTGATGGCACAAATTATCAAGTTATAAGTTTAGTATGAAAAACATTGACTGAAATCCGAGACTCAAACAAATTTGATAGTTTAAAGAACTTTTATTATTAACAAACTCTTACATTTATAAGATTATAATTTAAACTGTTGCTTCTTTGCAGAAGGGAATTGTATCAAATAATGCTGATAGTGGGAAAACATATCACCAATCAGCAGTCTCACTATTTGAGTCTCAATGGAGTACCCTCCAGATGGTTGTGTTAAGAGAAATTCTGCTCTCTGCCGTCCGTGCTGGTGATCCTCTTACTGCATGGAGTGCAGCAGCACGACTTCTTAGGTCCTACTATCCTCTAATAACACCTGCTGGGCAAAATGGCCTTGCTAATGCACTTTCAAATTCAGCTGAGAGGCTGCCACCAGGGACTCGTTGTGCTGATCCTGCTTTACCCTTTGTGAGGTATTTACTTGGTTAAAGATTTATTTTCCCACAACTTGTATCATGTTTAAGTCATACAACAACAACAACAACACCAATGATGAAAACGACAACTACCAAGCCTTTTAGCATTATGTGGGATATATCATGACTAAATCATATTGTGTCATAATCCTTTTAATGCCAGATGTAGCCATTCTGAACTGAGCTTGCTTTCCTAACTCTTAAATTAGGTCGAAATTGGTCCTCAACTCAGAGTTAATGATGAGTGGTGTTTATTAGCAGAAGTGACTTGTGACAACCTTTTTTTCCCCCCTGAATATTACCTATCAAAACTTGAACTTCATTCCTTTTTACTGTATTTTTTACTCATCCAACTTTTAAAATTAGTATGCTGATTCACCATATGGTGTTGAATATTCCCATATCAATGTATTGTTATTTTGTTCACATTGTCATATGAAATAGGTGTTTTTGAGAGCTAACAACAGCATCAAGTTGAATTCTTGATTGAAATTGCTAAACTGTTTGTTATGGCATTTGAAAACCAGTATATCACAATAAGAACTGGGTTTTCAGCTCCTTTTTTTTTTGCGAGGTCCCCTGAGATGGAATTTTTCCTGTGGGAAATCCTATCATCTTTCCCTGCTTTGGGGTCATTTTTAAGTTTTCTCAAATGCTGATTTCGTCAATCACATAAATTTTGATAACTAACAAAAGTAGCAATTTGATTATTAATTGCTTTCAGGCTGCATTCCTTTCCTCTTCACCCAACACAAATGGACATAATAAAGCGTAGTACTGCAAGGGAAGACTGGTGGGCGGGTGCTGCTCCTTCAGGCCCTTTCATTTATACACCATTCAGTAAAGGAGAGCCTAATAATATCAAGAAGCAAGAGCTTATTTGGGTTGTTGGAGAGCCTGTTGAGGTCTTGGTGGAATTGGCAAACCCATGTGGCTTTGATTTAAGGGTTGATAGCATCTATCTATCTGTGCATTCTGGAAATTTTGATGCCTTCCCCGTGAGTGTAAGCCTTCTACCAAATTCTTCAAAAGTGATCACCTTATCTGGCATTCCAACATCAGTGGGGCCAGTTTCAATTCCTGGGTGCATTGCTCATTGTTTTGGTGTTATTACTGAACATCTGTTTAAAGAGGTTGACAATCTGCTTCTTGGGGCCTCACAAGGGCTGGTCCTTTCTGACCCTTTTCGATGCTGTGGATCTCCTAAGCTGAAGAATGTGTCTGTTCCTAGTATTTCTGTAGTGCCACCACTTCCATTGTTGGTATCACATGTTGTTGGAGGTGATGGTGCCATCATTTTGTATGAAGGCGAAATTCGTAATGTGTGGATACGCCTGGCTAATGCAGGTACTGTTCCAATTGAGCAGGCCCATATTTCCCTGTCAGGGAAAAACCAAGATTCTGTGATTTCATATTCTTCTGAGACTTTAAAATCTTGCCTCCCTTTAAGGTCTGGAGCAGAAGTTACATTCCCTGTGACCTTGAGAGCCTGGCAGGTTGGCTTGGTGGATGCTGATGCTGGTGCAGGGAAGACTGTCTCTGTGAACAATATGAGGCATTCCAAAGATGGAAGCAGCCCATCACTGTTGATCCACTATGCTGGTATTGTCTTCAGATACAATCAGTGGTGTTTCTTGCTTTCTTCTTGATGAACTTAGCAGTTCAATCTGCAGTCCTTACCTGGAAAACATTCAGATCAAACCTTTTTTTCTGTCTGGATTCCAATATTTAATTAAGTTAGCCAGCATAATTTGCCCCTTTTGTCAATTTTTGCATGTCCTCATCCATTCACCCTGTTGTTATATCAATATCATTGTTCTCTTGCATGTTATCCTGTAATGAACAATTGACATATGTGGCTTTGGTCAGGTTCCTCATGTTGCTCCCATCTCATGGCACATTGGGATTAAGTATTGTGCTGATACATGCTATTTAATGATTTGTTGGTGTCATTTTCTCATTTGGTAGCTTCATGTTGCTTAGGACCATTATTAGTTTGTGCTAGTTCTTTTATATCTGCTACCAATGCGCTTTTTACAATTATTTCAGGTCCAATGAAAACCTCTGAAGATACTGCAACAAATGGATCTACTGTGCCCCCTGGCAGACGCCTTGTTGTTCCACTGCAGATTTGTGTTTTGCAGGGTTTGTCTTTTGTGAAGGCTCAGCTTCTTTCCATGGAATTTCCTGCTTATGTCGGTGAAACTCTTCCGAAGTTGGATGACTTAAATAACAAGTCTACTGATGTTGACTCAGAGACAAAAATGGACAGATTGGTGAAAATAGATCCTTTCAGAGGAAGTTGGGGACTGCGATTCCTTGAACTTGAGTTATCTAATCCTACTGATGTCGTGTTTGAAATCAATGTCTCTGTCAAACTGGAGAACTCTAGCAACGAGGACAATCATTCTGCTGATCAGGGTGCTACAGAATATGTCTATCCTAAAACAAGAATTGATAGAGATTGCTCGGCAAGGGTTCTAGTTCCTCTTGAGCATTTTAAATTACCTGTTCTTGACGACTCCTTTTTTATAAAGGACTCACAAGCAGATGGGAATGGCAGAGGAAGAAATGCATCCTTTTCTGAAAAGAACACCAAAGCTGAACTCAATGCTTGTATCAAGAACCTTATATCCAGGATTAAGGTTCAATGGCATTCAGGTCGCAATAGCTCTGGAGAGTTAAATATCAAGGAAGCTATCCAGGCAGCTCTCCAAACTTCAGTCATGGATGTTTTACTGCCGGATCCGTTGACATTTGGCTTCAGGCTTGTTAGAGATGGTTCTGAATCAGGAAAACCTTATTCTGATAAAGATTCTGAATTAGTTGAATCTCCTGCTTCCAAAGGTTCTGTGATTGCACATGAAATGACACCAATGGAAGTTCTGGTTCGTAATAACACCAAGGATATGATCAAAATGAGTCTTAATATTACATGCAGAGATGTAGCTGGGGAAAATTGTGTAGATGGTACCAAAGCAACTGTTCTATGGACTGGTAATTTTTAAAAGTTTTGCTTGCTTTTTCTAAACAGCGTGCATTCAAATCTGTTTCTAATATTGTCTTGCCTCAATCAATCTTTTTCAGGTGTTCTGAGTGATATTACTATGGAAATTCCCCCACTTAAACAAATTAAACACTCTTTCTGCCTACATTTTCTTGTCCCCGGGGAGTATACATTACTTGCTGCAGCAGTGATTGATGATGCAAATGACATTCTTCGAGCTCGCGCAAAGACCAGTTCAGCTGCTGAGCCAATTTTCTGTCGCGGACCACCGTATCATGTTCGCGTTCTTGGGACTGCATGAAGTTTTGGTCCTTAAATCTGATATGAAACTTGTAAAGTTTTGCGGATTTCACAATTTACACTCAAAGTATGATGAGGTTTTCTCTTGGCTATCTAGAATGAATCACTTGAGTTGCACTAGGCGATGCTTCTAGGGGTCTTCTGCTTGAAATTTCTTTGAAGTGTACTTTCTAAATTAAGAATTCAGCGGAAATTTATCTGTATATCAAATCAAATGTACTATGATAAGAGATAAGATAGAGAGGGTTTGGAAATTTTGTAACTTTTGTTTATTTTTGCCAATACTGATACTTGTAATTTCCATGTTATTTTGGATGTACGTATTCTTAACACAGCTTTTGTAGTTAATTATTTTACGCAATAACAAGCCGTCATTATTAACAAATTTATCAACAGTGAGATAGGCTTGCAAAATGTATTAGAATTAGACATCACTGCTAACAAATCTACAATACTTTATAAAATTTTAAAAGAATATAAATATATTCAATGTTTTGGATGCATAAAAAATATTTAATGGTTATATTTGACAAATAAAACAGATTAGTAGGAAGATGTAATAGAAAGATTTATAATTACAGGTTTATATGTCAGGTATTAATTTTATATGTCCTCTTTAAATTAACCGAATAAGTCTTGCTAGGGAAGGATGCAAGAAGGGATGGGGGTGGGCCCTGTAAGAGCTTAATGAACATTTGTATTTTATAAAGTTGTAGGATTACGAACTATCATTGTTTCAAGAGTTCTAAAGATTAAGACGTAAAATTGAATTGAGTCTCTCTTTATTTAAATCTCTGTTATTGATTTAATTAAAAAAAAAATCAGGAACACAAAATCGATAGAGTAAATAACATAAGATCGTTATAAAAAAATTATAGTTAATTAAACAACATAAAAAAATGCAACAGCCTTTAGGTTAAAATTTAACACAATACCACACTAGTTTATCAGCGTTTTCACCGAAAGGGGGTATTTTATTTTATAAATTACCGATCAGTGGTAATTTTTAAATTATTTACGGAAAAGGGGTAAGTCATAAACTTTTTTACTACTTCTAAAAAAAAAATCGTAAAATTATTTACGACTTAATTTTTTTACTTTTATTAGTCTAAAATAGGATAAAATATTACGACTTCTGAACCTAATTTTTTTTTAAACTTACGACTTTGAAATCGTAAAATAAAATCGTCAACAAATATACGACTTCTATTTTTTTATTTGGAGAAGTCGTAAATCATTATACGACTTTCATTTTATTTATTTTTTTAAAATTTTGGGAAGTCGTATGATATATTACGACTTCCTTTAATTTTTTTTTTGAAAGTCTTACAATTGCATACGACTTCTGTTTTTTTTTTATGTTTATATTTTAATTTGTGTGTTTTATTTACATTTTTTTAAGTTTGTTTAATTATTTTAAATAATTTTATTAAGTAAATTTTAATTAAATTATTTAATTTATTATTTAAGAATACACTAATTTTAATATATTTGTTTAATTTAATATTTTGTATAATTCTATTTATTTTATATTGAAAATTAACATTAAAATTTAAGAATAAAAAAACTTAAAAAAAAGTAAAACTGTTGGAAGTCGTAACAGTAAATTTAATTAAGTTTTTTTTTTAATTTTATTCTTAAGTTGTTTTATTATTTTCTTTTTTTAGTTTTTTTAACGTTAATTTAATTAAATAATTTTTAAAAACTTAAAAATTAAATAGATTAATTTTATTTTTAAATAGATTAATTTATTAAATAGATTAATTTGATTTTTAATTTTTAAAAAACTTAAGAATTAAATTAAATAATTTTAAAAAACAAAAATAAAAACAAAACTTAAAATAAATATTTAAAAATAACTATTACCGGTTTAAAAAACACATTACTCGTTTGAAAAATAATTTTCTACCTTAATATTAAATATCAATAATGATAATGAATTAAAATAAACACATTACACATTCCATTACTCGTTTGAAAAACACATTACACATTACTCATTTAAATATCAAGTTTTAATGGTTATTTTTAAATATTTATTTTAAGTTTTTTTGTATTTTTGTTTTTTAAAATTATTTAATATAATTCTTAAGTTTTTAAAAATTAAAAATAAAATTAATCTAATTAAAAATAAAATTAATCAATTTAATTTTTAAGTATTTAAAAATTATTTAATTAAATTAACGTAAAAAAAAACTAAAAACAGAAAGTAATAAAAAACTTAAGAATAAAATACAAAGTAATAAAAAAAACTTACTGTTGGAAGTCACAAACTTATTTACGACTTCCACAGTTTTATTATTTTTTTTTGAAGTTTTTTTATTCTTAAGTTTTAATGTTAATTTTCAATATAAAATAAATAAAATTATACAAAATATTAAATCAAACAAATATATTAAAATTAGTGTATTCTTAAATAATAAATTAAATAATTTTATTAAAATTTATTAAACAAAATTATTTAAAAAAATTAAACAAACTTAAAAAAAATGTAAACAAAACACGCAAATTTTATAAACATTAAAAAAAAAGCAGAAGTCGTATGCAATTGTACGATTTTCAAAAAAAAATTAAAGGAAGTTGTAATATATCATACGACTTCCCAAAAAATTTTAAAAAAAATTAAAAAATGAAAGTCGTATAATGATTTACGACTTCTCAAATAAAAAAAATAGAAGTCATATATTTGTTGACGATTTTATTTTACGACTTCAAAGTCGTAAGTTTAAAAAAAATTAGGTTCAAAAGTCGTAATATTTTATCCGATTTTAGACTAATAAAAGTAAAATAATGAAGTCGTAAATAATTTTATGATTTCCTTTTTAGAAGTCGTAAAAAAGTTTACGACTTACCCCTTTTCCGTAAATAATTTAAAAATTACCACTGATCGGTAATTTATAAAATAAAATACCCCCTTTAAGTGAAAACGCCCTAGTTTATCTTCTTAATGTGTGCTCGGTCTCTTAAACGACAAAGGGAGGGTAGCAACAAATTACTAAAACACACGCATATTGTCTATAATTATTGTCATTTAACCCAAAAAACTATAATGTTAACAATGTAGTTGGGGTAAAATTTGCATGTTATATGAAAATACTATTATCACTGGATGTAAGATTTGCATGTTATATGAATATTAAAAGGAAGCATAACTTCACTTCATTGGTGACTAAATCAGTGTTAATTTGGATGGCATGATATGCACACAACACATACTAAAGGTACAAGTGATAACATTCTAAGAAAGAAGGGAAGAATAAGCAGAAAACAATATAAAAAAATGTAATTAATTCTTGAAGTTCAGCATCATAATATAACAAAAGCACCCAAATAAAATAGCTGACAGAGAAAAATAGTAGCTAGTACTATGATCAAATAAGTCAACTTTAGTATAAAAAACAACGAAATTAATTCAGTATCATCACTCATTTCATGAAAGAGGCCCAACATGAAGTAATTCCATACTATTACCATGCTAAAATAAACTTAACACTATCATATCATCATGATTGTCCAAACAACAATTGTTGCAGATAACCACCTAGCTTCCTTAGGAGAGGGATGAGACAAATCAAAGAAATTGGAGACTGTTCTGAACTATTAAGTCGAATGCTTATTTTTCCTTCTCCATTGTTGTTCAAATTGATCAGGCCAACAAGGTTTGTATGTTTGTACAACTGGGACTTGAGAATGGACCTTGCAATCAACAGCAAGATCTCCATGCCAATAATTCATAACACAAAGCTCAAGCGTAGACAAGAAACCACCTCCTAGTAGGAGTGCTAAAAAAAACTAGTTTTGAAAAAAAAAAAAACTGTAACTAACAATGACTAGTTATATAATATTTCTCGGCTTTCTTGGCTGGTCTGACCAGGAAGGTAGAAGTCCAAGCATGTCAATTACACGCACCTTGATACCCTCCATTGTTCCCACAACTTGATCAACCTTGTTGGTTTTCATTTTTATTTTATCAATGTTAGTTGTTAATTGTTAGTTTTTTGTTAGCGGGAAAATTGAACTGGGACCTTTTCCTCCCTCCCTTCTCCCTTTACCACCCAACCAACTTTATAACTCCTTGTTGGTTCCCATTTGTAAAGACTTGTATTGGACTTATTAATCTCATCAAAAAATAGAGTTGATGGTAGCACTTTTGCCAACTCCTGTCTTTCCAATTAGCATTATTGTGCAACAGAAATCAAGTGGTGGCTTCTTATCTCGTGCTGCTGCTTGGCCATTCCACTAGCACCATAAAAGCTAAAAGCACCATTACCAACATATAATTCCTTGTACCTCTAAGTTTCTCAGCTAGCCTTAATCAATATAAAACTTGAGACACAATGGAGGTGTGCTTGGGAGAGGAAAAGGAGGAAGGGTAAGAAGGGGATATTAGGAATTTTGGGGGTGTATCAAGCAAAAAATATGGTGTGTTAAGTAATTTTCTTGCAACTTTAACCGAGGCCAACATTGGGCCATAGCTTAAGCTACAGTGGTTAGATTGAATTGGGACCTAGAAAAAATAAACACTTGAAGATGGAATTTGGGGCATAACTTTGTCATTCCAGAGTTTAAATTAGGCAAACTAGATGACCAATTAAAAGTTTAAAGGGTGAGGATTAGTTCTAGTCTAGAAATAGCTTTGTGTTTTTATGTTGGTTTTTATTTTTAGAGGATAATAAGGGTAAAAATAGGTTAGACAAAGTTAGGTATGATCCGTTTAAAAAATTTAAAAGTCCAAGTTTAATCTGTTACTTATCATTGGCTTAATTTTTGGATTTGATTAGCCCTAGTTGAAAACTTAAATTGGTCTATTAATCTACTTAAAAATCTATTTCATATTAAAACTTTTGACTTAAACAAGATTTTGGTTTCAAATGTTACATTTTTAGTCATTATCGTTAAAATTCGTCAAGTCTCTATTATTTTGTTGATATGAGCAACAAAAATGTCATGTCATGTCATTATTACATTAGAGCGAGTATAAATAAAAAACAATTACATGAACTTAAAAAAGATTTTGCAAGAACTAAAAATACAAAAAAAAATGTATATGGATTAAAAAATAAAATAAAAATTACATTGAGTAAAATTAAAAAGTGGAAATTTTGCAGGTATGAAAAAATTAAGCCTTAAATATAATGTCTAATTTTGATTAAAAATTAATATAAAATGAAAATCTTAAATAAAAAAATATTTGTTACTAATTATATTTTCTTAACCTTTTTACATTTTTTTTCATGCTCATCACTATATGATTACTCACACATTGCACAACACATGCTAGACCATCACCCATCATCTACTTTATTTCTTCCATCTCTCATACACACTATAATAACCTTGGGCAAAAAAAAAAAAAGTTACTGTAGTAGTTACTGTAGCCCACGCCTGAAGCGTGGGAATCCACGCCTGGAGCGTGTGAAGTGCTCCAGAAAGTGATTTTTGGCTGGAATCCCACGCCTGGGGCGTGGGAAGCCACGCCTGGAGCGTGGGAAGTGTTCCAGAAAGCCATTTTTGGCTGGAAACCCACGCCAGGAGCGTGGGAAGCCACGCTGGAAGCGTGGGAGTCGCGGAAGAGGCTTATAAAAGGCCATTTTACACGATTTTTTTGGGGGAATTCACTATTCTTCTCCTTCCTTGAGCTTGGACCGCCATTAATGAGTATAGGAGCTTCATATCTCCATCATAAACCCATAAAACACCTACCTATCATCTATAAACTTGATTAGAACCCTTGAGAAGCCAAAATCCAGCCTTGTTGGTGAGAATTGAGAGAGAAACCCCTTTCCCTTGAGGTTTTATAGAAATTGAGCGTTGGAGAAGCAAGAAGCTGGTTTCAGGGAGACAGAGCTTGGGGACAAGACTTCTCCAACCTTTCTTTGTTGATTTGAGGTAAGAAACCTC
>PYAF01000723.1:154023-202878 GCA_007407185.1 Glycine tomentella | reverse complement strand
ATATAGATCATGTATTGAATATTGATGAGATGATTTGATGATGACTGGCAATTGCATACTAGCTAAACCCTGGGATGGGGTGATTACTTGATGAATCTTGTATGCATATGCATTTTGATGATGTGATAATATATATGTGTGTGTTGATTGCTGATGATATGGTTTGATGGTTGCTGGCAACTGAGTGCTAGCTCGGCCCCGAGATAGGGTATGTGCTTGTGTTGCTGCACTGAGATAGTGCATGTTACTTGATTATGATGAGGTTGAGGCATGAATTGTTTGTAATTTGATTGTTGTAGTCTACTGGCTAGTAGTGTGAGGTACTATGGACCCCAATGGGAATGTGCCCTTAAGTGGATGATCTCCCTTGGGATAATCCATAGGCGTCCATGTAAACCCTAATTAGATGTGCCTTTAAATAGATGATCCTATTCAGGTATTGGGCGGCAAGTCCTGAGTAGATGTGCCTTTCAGTAGATGATCCTACTCAGGCCTGAGTCCTGAATAGATGTGCCCTTCAGTGGATGATCCTATCCAGGCTCAGTATGTGGCTGTTGTTGGCATATGATTTATTGATACTGCTATGAGTTTGCAGCTTATGTTATGATGTTTGAGAATTGAACAAATGCCAGTGTACTTGATGAGATTTTCTGTGATATGATATCTGTACAGTGATGTGTGTTTTGGGAAGTGAACCAGGGGGAGGGAAACCTCTGAAAACCCTGAGTTTACTGAGATGACTATCTCACCCCTGTTTGGGGCTATGTTGCAGGAGGTGATACAGGGTTAGCAGAGAGATCCCAAGGCAAGAGGCCTGAGCTGGGATAACGTGAAGACAACCCTAGGTCTAGATGACTGAAGCTTATTAGCTTCCTTTTTGATTATTTTGGATGTATTTGGATACCCTGAGGGGTCCTTTGTGTAGTTTAGAGAAAACTGACTTGTATATAACAGTAATTCACCATATTTGTATAAAGTATGTATATTATACCGGATTTATGCTTCCTTTACTGTTCTTTTTCCATGCTTGCTGCGTTACTTTGATATTATATGATGATAACACGTCGGGTGCACACGGGGTGTTACACACACACCACACAACAAAAATACACACTTTATGCATAGATTGTGTATTATTTTTTAAAAAGTCCAAATCAGTGCCTAGAGTATGTATTATTTTTGTGCAGTGAGTGATTGTTAGAGAAGGAAAGAATAATATAGATGATGTGTGAGAGAGTTTAGAAATGTTTACGCAATTTTTGAGTGGTCTTATTTTTTTCGTGCTTGCAAATTTGTCATTTTTTTGTTTTACTCTATGTAAATTATTTTCATTTTTTGTCTCTATATATCTTTTTATTTTATTTTTAATCCTTGTAATTAATGTCCCTTTAAATTTATTTTTTCTTCATTTTTAGTTCTTGTATTTTTTTTTTCATTTTTAGTCCCTCTACGATAAATAATGACATGGCATCATTGATGTGACACTGATGCTCATATGGCCTTAATGATGGGACATTTTACGGCAAAAAAATTTAAATATTATTTTTTTAAAAAATTACAAATTTATTGTAGTTTTATAAGTATTTATGCATCTATAACAATGAGTCGTGCCTCTCGGAGGCGTGACTGATTCCGTCGTTATCACTTTATGCGACCATAATTTATGTCACAAACAGTATTAGGACTGAAATATAGATCGAAATTAGCGATTAAATTTTAGCGACCAATATTTTTAAAAAAAAAAAAAATTGCACCACGTGGTAATTTTTTTGCTGACTACCCTGTCCCCATTTGGTAAATAAAGAAAAAAAATGTCCCCATTGGAGAAATTGTAAAACTTTAGAGCGAAAAATGAAATTAAGCTTAAATATAAAACAAATCAAAAGATATATTTATATATTTATTTCTTTTGTAGACATAAATATATTTTTGGTTATCAGTTAATAAGAATTTAAAATTAACTGAAAATCAAAAATATATTTATGTCTACAAAAGAAACAAATATATAAATATATCTTTTGATTTGTTTTATATTTAGGCTTAATTTCATTTTTCACTCTAAAGTTTTACAATGTCTCCAATGGGAGCATTTTTTTTTCTTTATTTACCAAATGAGGGCAGGGTAGTCAACAAAAAAATTACCACGTGGCACAAATCCTTTTTTTTTGAAAAAAAAAAACATTGGTCGCTAAAATTTAATTGCTAATTTTAGTCTCTATTTCAGTCGCTAACACTATTTGCGACAGAAATTATGGTCGCAAAAAGTGGTAGCGACGAAATTAGTGACGGAATCAGTCACACCTCTGGGAGGCGCAACTCGTTGCTATAAATGCATAAATACTTTTAAAACTGCAATAAATTCGTAATTTCTTTTAAAAAAACAATATTTAAATTTTTTTGCCGACATTTTACTAATGCGACATGTGCTGGCGCCAGCAAAAATAATGGTGACCTAACAAATTTTAATGGTAAAGACCATAAATAAAATATTTTGAATTTACAAGGACTATTTTCAAAATAAATAAATTACATAGATGAAAATTTAAAAATGTTAAATTACATGAATCAAAATATTATTTAAGTCTAAAACTTTTATATAGGTCTAACATCTCTTTCACAAGAACTAATTGGTTTTATGTGTCGTTTGTCAGTTTTTTTTTTTTTGGTTACATGTGATTTGTTAGTTAAACCCTATAGGTGAGTTGATGGAATTTCGAAGTTTATCTAAAATAATTTAAATTAAAAGATGAATTATGTGCATGATTGTAAATTTATGTTTCATTTGTTAGTTAGATCCTATGTGAATTCCCAAGCGTTGAATTGAAATTCATCATAGAAATTTCAAGCTAATCAATGTTAACATTAATTTTCTACATAATTTGGGGTCTATAATAGATCAAACACAATTTCGAGTTGATTTGTTGAGTTAATTGTTCTTTTATGATTTTCCCCACTTTTTAATTGTCATTTGTTTTCTGAAAACTATAAACTCCTTTCCTAAACTCTCTTGACAATATGAACTATATTGAAAATTGTTGAAAAATAACTTGAGTTCTTCCATATATTAGAAAATACAAAATGACTACAAGTTCTCCTAATTCATGTTTATCTCGACTTTCGATCCCCCGTGATTTTTTAGCCACATATCAACCTTATTTTGCATAGGAAATGATTTTAAAAAATTATATAGAGATTAAATAAATAAATAAATAAAATCAATATTTGTATATGTTACGGATATTTGTGGTTATAAATACAAGCATTTCTAGGGAACAAGGTACACACATCTCTCACCCTCTTTATCTCTTTCACACACACCCTACGTCAATTATGGTGTTCTTGCTTTTGTATTGTGATCTTCTCATCTGAGACATTTTGCTTTTATAAATACCTTCAGAGAGAGAGAGAGAGAGTTTGATCATATATCAATTACCCAGCTATCTTAATTGAATATTTCTGTTCATCACGAGCATAACAATATAAGAATCAAAAATTAATATTAGATAAGTTGTTATCACAATATTTTTGTCATATATTAAAGACGAGTAGATGACATACACCGTTATTATATCTACAGGAGACAAAGATCTTGTGAAAATATATAATTTTATATATTAACAACTTATGTGAAAACTTTTTTTCATGAGAATTAGATTATAAGCATCAATTATAGGGATTAAAAGTTTAATTAAACTAATAAAAAAATCTACTTTTGTAGAGATCTGGTGAAGATGGCAAGCATTTCTCTCTGCTTAAACCTACTCTCACACCAATACATAACTGTTATAAGCTCACATTTCCACATCACTGAACTTCGTACCTTGATTTTTCCTTTCTTTTCCAGTGAAGATTTTGGGATTCTAGAAGCAATATGCCCTTTTTTAAAAGCATAAATAATGTTGTTAATGTTAAAGCTAATAATGATAAGGTACTTCATGCTTGAAGCTTTATTATTAATTAATATTATAGATAGAGAACATTTGTAATTGTGCAAGTTCTTTTGATCTGACCTGATTAATCTCTAAATTGCTTTCTTAGTTGTTAATCATTACTTTGAAGAAATATAATTATCATTATGATTTGACCCTCGGGATGTTGTTAGGTAGAAAATTTTCGGGTGGAGGAAACGTTATTAACCAAGCATAATAATTAACAGGCATGCATAGTTTCAATTTCAATGTGTACCATGTGAGAGAAAAGTTTATGTTCTTTGTCTTTCAAATTACGTACTGACTTTCTGACTTACAAAGAAACCATATGTGACTGTAACGTTATAACTCATGGAAAATTGGCAATCTAAAGTAACATGTATTACAATTTAAAATTGATACAACGAATACCAATTCGAAGTGTTCCATAGAATTAATCGTGTTCTCTTCATGCATAACGTTGATATCAAGGTATGTGATTGAATGCATCATGTTTCATTGCTTTGAAGACTGTGTACTTGTTGGACAATGACAGTGGATTTTAAACTATTACTTAAACAGAAATATTCCTATTGCCCAAAATAAATATAAAAAAAGGCAGAAATATTCCAATTAAGTTTATTCAACTTATTTTTAAATGTTTTTTTACGGGCTGGATTAACTAATCTGGGCCTCGATGGTTTCAGCCCAAGTGAAAGATAAAATCATCCGCACGCCAATAATGGCTAGTGGAGTTTATTGTTAGAAATGATTGAAAAATGGAAAAGAATAAGAAAAAAAAAACTGATGAAAGCAACAAAGAAAAAAGGACTAAAAACTAAACTAAAAAGAATGAGAAAAAATAGGATTTGAGTTATAAAAAAGACAAAGTTTAAGTACATTGTCATAAGTGTTTTTAATACTGTTTATCAATCAAAATTGTATTTTCACCTTAGTAGCTTGAGTAATAAAAGGTCAATATATATTTAATATTGGCACATTTTATCAAGATAAAAAATATACTTTTAATTAAAAATTAATATAAAAAACACTTATATTGATCAATATTATATTGTTTTGAGTGACTAAAACTGAGTTCCAATATCTTATAAAATGTCTTGACTTTAAATTTTGAGTAGAAAAAATGTGAATGAGAAAAGAAATTCATTAAAACTAGTCAATTATATTTCTCAACAAAGATTAATTATTGAGAAAGTTGGTAAATATTTTACATCCATAACATGTGTTCTGGAACATTATCTAGCAACATCTAACTTGAGTTGGTAGTCCAGAGCCAATTTTTTTACTTCCATTATGAGCTCTCAACGAAACTTATTTAAGAGAGGAATGGGTCGATCGAAATTTACCTGAGAAAGGGAGTTAAATAAGACCTAATGGAATAAGTTATAAATTATCGGATGATATGTCTTAAGACGGAATGGAGAAAAACTATAAGTTTGGTGGATGGTTAAACTCATTAGTAATTGTCAGTTCTAGTCGTTCCCTTTTTTAGTTCTTTTCATCTTATTTCTTTCTCATTTCTCTCCTCTTTTATTTTAGTTTATTTTTTCTCTCTTTTGTCTTTTTTTTTTCACTTTTTCTTTCTCTCTCTCTTTCTTTTTCTTTGTCTTATTTTCGATTTATTATTAGATTTATCTATCACCGATCTCAATTAACTTAAATTAAATATATTGTTGATTTTGATGTTGATGAGCTCTCAGAGAGAAAGCATGGATAACTGAGTTTAGGATCATAATCTGCTTGATAGTAGCTAGAAAAGCAATGCTATAAGGTATCTTGTTCAAAAAGCATGCGCCTCACGCAATGAAGCTGGACACCATGCGATGACAGCCGGATAATTGATTTTCCAACCACAAGTACAGTATACAACGCGTCAATTACTGTTTTGCTAACTAAATTTATTTCCTTCACTTCACCTAAAATGAGCATTGACTTGAGCATAGAGTGTATGCAGCACCCCACCCACCCTGTGTTAATCGCTCAACACCACCATATTCCACCATCATGAATCACTCTAATCCTTTTGCTCTTGATTTAGGATCTTTCTTGAAATGGATTTTCATCTCCTGAACTGAACGACATGATTAAAAAAACATTTATGATACTAAAGTTTTGACCAGAAAAGCTTATTGTTATATGTGTGATTATTTTGTTATACTGTGTTTTTTATTTTCTTTGTCCAGGTTATCCGTTGATGTTTACACATTATGCATTTGCAAACAGTTACGATTCTCTTCTTTTTATTATTGTTATTTTCTCATAAAACAGAGACACGTGAGGTTGAATTTGTGGTCAAGGACTTAGGTTGTAGGGGCAAGATGGCTTTGAGAATTAGGTCACCCTCTTCTTGGTGTTACTGGTTGGGAGAAGGGGAAACAGGACATTGTTACCCAAATGGACATAAGGATGGTGACCCAATAAAATATGGGGAATATGGTACTTTGGCAAGCACTTGAAAATGATTGAGTGCCCAATTGGCCCTAGTTGTGTGCATTTTACTAAATAGTATAACCAAGAATAGATAGGATTCAAACGGTTTCCATAACCATCATTTTGTTCCTTTTCTAGTCCCTTGTTGCTTTTATATAAATTAATGGAGAAGTTTCTAGTGTAACGTTTCTCCTGTTTTAACTTAATACTGCTTACTTTTTCTAACATGAATTATTATAATAATTATAATATATTCACACTTTACTTTTGCCACTTGGCTCCATTTCATACACCCTTCTCTCCCTTTCAACATTGACCGTTCACATGGATACTGTTGATAGTCAAGAATCAAAAGATTTTTGTCATAAGAATGATCGAAAGGCCATATAATTTAAACAAGTTTCCTTGCGTATTTCTTATTACACAAATATGTCTATGAATACCTGAATAATCATCAAATAATTTTGTCATCAATTTTCTCTAAAATACAAAAGCTAGCCATAACACTATGCCAATATTCTTTCCTTCCATAGTAAACAAACAAAAGCTAGCCATAACACTATGCCAATAATTTTGTCAATTTTTTTTTGTACATTTACATTTTCTTTTGTACAATGCCCTATGGCCTATTGACAAACCCTTTTTTTCTATTATAATATGCTAACATATTTTTTTGTTTATATATAATGTATATATATTTTATCACACTTGCAATAATAAAGTTTATCATATTTGGTTGATTTTTCTGACTTCTGATCGAGTTTCCTTAATCAAGTAACCAACAACCTACCAAACAAAAAAAATAGTAACCAAAAATGCACATGAGATTGGTGTGACAATACATAAAATTGCACATAGAACAAGAGTGCCAAAAAAGGGCATATAGTAACCTAAACAGTTAAAAGTAAATTTTAAAGAAAGAAAATAAAACTGAGAACCATGAACCATAGCATGCATGCTTGCAAGTACTATGATTTGATTCAAATGTATGCGTTTGGGTGATGCTTTTATTTTGTTTTTCCTGATCTATCATATCACCCACGTTGCCTTTTGGTGGGGGCACATGGTCCCTCTTAGTTATTCTGGTTGGTGTTACTGTTTTGAGTTTTATGTAGCTTCACCCCCAAAATGTCCTATGCTTTCTCACGAACGTATGTACGGTTGGAGCATGTGATTCACAGTTCGTTGTAGTTGTAGTATGTGTTTAATTAATTGTTGGAGAATTAATTGTAAGTTTAGAATTGATTTTGATATTTTTATATATTTGATTTATGTTAATAATTCAGAATTTATTTGGGTTTATAATTAATTTCTTATTGAAGTAACTTTGAATTTTTTTATATTAGATTCAAAATTTTGTATTGAATTTTATTTTTAAATTAATTTTATAATAAATATTTAAATATAAATCACATCATTTCAAAATCAATATTATATTATCGATGGTCATTCAAATACACACATAACAGGAAGAAAATTTTGTTATAAATTTTAAAATAACAATGTAAACAAAGATTGGTGCAATTGTTAAATAACATCCTCATATATCATAAGAATATAAGTATTTTTTGGATAATCTATAAATATTTTTATAGTCTATAAGCCATTTACTAAATTTTGTGAGTTGTTCTAGCTCTAATATCACTACAAGTACTTATTAAGTATTGAAGCCTACTCTAACCTAGATAAACTCCCAAATTCAACTCACGAAAAATTGTATATAAAAAACTATACGTAATCTTTTTTATAAGAAAAAAATAAAGAAAAAATATACATTATTAATAGAGTGTTGTTGATGCGAAGATGTTTTCATACAGTTGGGAAAAAAAGATTAGTTCGCATATAATTACCTTTCCTTGTAGCTGTGTAGGTCTATCAAACGTGGACAGTCCTCATTTGAGGAGTAGCAATGCTAGTCACGTGATCAAATACCTCCCCGACACTTCCATAACACACAATAGACACTGAAGTGTTCACTTAAAAATTTGTTTTAATTAACTTATACATTTAAGCTGAGATTTTTATAGAGAAATTATATATGGACACTTTATTTTAATGCAAATATTTTATTGATACTCGTGATATATTTTTATATTTTTTATTATAGTCATATCATTTATTATTATTTTTTATTTTTTATTTTATTTCTATGTGGATGTAAATGGCATCCAGCGTCTAAACCACATTTTTAATTTTTACATGGTTCTGACACTTAAATTGATACTTTTTTATGAATAAATTTTTAAAGACACTGATATTATTAAACAAATCTTTTTGGTTTTATCAAATATTTATAAAATTCAGTTTAAAATATAATATAATATTTTAAAAATGTCTTGTGGTAGTATGTTTCTATAGGGCTGAGTATATAAGAAGGTTAATACAAGAAAAGGTAATTGATTATCAATTTAGGTCTTTGGTTATGTTGTTTATATTTAATTTATAAAGTCTAATGAATTTTGGCTTAACAAAAAAATAAATTATACAGTGGTGTATCACAGTGTTTTATAGGTGTAGGCCATCCTATTCATCTTTGTAATTTTGAGCTTCACATGATCAAGTTTTGAATACTGGTTTTATTCAGGCTAAATATGTAGCTTCTTAATTATTATATAAATAAACCCAAGAAAAGAAAAAAAGTTGGAGCTAGGGGTCAAAGGCTAGAAGATACTAGAGTAGTGGTTATGTGGTCCGAAAAAGAAAACGACAGAGTGCTCATAAGTGCACTTGTGGTCCTAGAGTTGAGCAAAGCCTAATTTGGAGGCAATTGAAAGTTAAGAGAGGGGGACATGAATTGGTGGGAAGAGAAGGAAGGAGCGTGTTTTGGTTTTGATCTTTCAACCTCTAACCCAAAATAGAAAAAATAATGCTTTTTTATTTAGGAATATTTTTTATTTTAAAATGTAATAAAATGAAAAAATACCTTATATACTTATACCTTTAATGGCATATTGAGGTTGTACTCTCAGTAAAGATTCACTCAGAATATTATTACACAAGCAAACAATTTTATCTAACATCAGCTAACCCAATTAGCCCTCCCCGAGCAACATGCATGAGGTCTCTTTGAGAAAGGTTACTCACTAAATGAAATTTAATTTAGTGGCATAAAGGAGAACTATTCTTACATATTCATATTAAATTGTGGATCTTTAACTACTTGTACTAACTCACATTAGCAAATATTTTGTAGAATAATGGGGTCCTACTTCAAGAAAATTAGATATGCACTGTTTTTTATTTTATAAGAAAAAAATTGTTGGTATAAAATAAATGCAACATATTATTATGACTATTCAACTAATAAAATAAAATGATCCCGTTATCTGTATTTAACTCCCATAAAAAAGTTGTTTTGATGTGCAAGGCATACATAGAATAGGACGTAGGAGCATCTTGCTAGTATTGCAACTTCAATTAATACTTGGTCTTGCATTATAAGAACAACCTATATGCACGTCATTTTTTAACCCCACAAGTAGCCAAATTCCCCTCTTGATAATTGTTCCATATTGATAATATAGATGCCCTTTTGCTTTGATCTACACAATCATTTTCAGCGACAAAGTGCACCTCAAAAAGCATATACATCAAAATGGGTACAGAAACAAGTATGTAATTATGTATAGTCTTTAAAACGAAAATATGGATAGATCCAGAGATGGCCCTAGTTTGGATAAGGCAATCACATCCTTGAGTGGGGGCACTTCCATTATCACGCGTAAACTTGAATTAGACACTTCCAAAGTCCATTGTCAAATCCACACACACACTTTGTAAAATAGGGTTCTTTCAAACAGAGCGTAAAGTTTGCGATTACTACTATTTGTCTCTCTATAATCTTGTAATGTATGGTCTCTATGTGTCCAAAACCTTCACCCTATAATTTAGTAGTAGAAAAGGTTAAGGCATTTTTACGATTGGCTAGTAACATGAAATTGGGTTTGGTAATGTTTGGAGTATATGCTATATTTTCAACTTTACTTAATTAGTCTTGTTACATGACCTAGAAATAATGCATTAATTTGACTAGAAAAGTATATTTGCTATAGCAAAATTGCAAATTAATTTTGGACTAGCGTATGAGTGAATTATTGGGTCCCCAAACAGGTGTTTCAATATAACATCTCTGATCAGAACCCTTGAAAGTCACAATCTGTTTAGGAATTGGTCAAAAAGAATTTAGCAACAAACTTATCGTCACAAGCATTTAAATTGACCATTAAGGTATGTACAGACATTCTTCAAAACATGTATGTTTCCTAACATAGCCGTGTAATGTTATTTAATTTATTATCAATTTTTTATAGAAATTTATTATCAATTATTGGTTTAATGTAATTGATTTTTAATTTATAGACTAAAGAATCTCCGACGGTACAACCGTGATAGAATTTTTTTTTTATAAATGAAAAATAGGTAGAGTTGCTTAAGTGCATGTTTAGATACTAATTATTTGTCCAATTGTGTGTGCATATCAAGAAGATATAATTTTTAATTATAAAAATATCTTATTTCTAGAAAAAAAATATTTTTCTTACTCTCAAAATAATAAATTTTCTTTTTCTATTTTGTGTTTTACAATTGGAGAATATTCAATGAAATTTTTTAAAACACGTTCGCAACTTTTATTTAAACATAGCCTAACTCAGTTTTAGTAGACTCTACATAATACAACATAAGATTTAAAACTTAATAAAAAAATTTCAATAATATAATTCTTAAAAACTTAAAACGAGCCTTACAATTGTTAGATTTCAGATTAAAATTAATTAGCAGCGAAATTATCAAACAGACATATAAGTTATAGCTCAAAAAAATTGAGGCAATCCTAACCGCAATTATTTCAGATTTCCTAATGATTAAGAACAGTTATATATAAACAACTGTTTATATATATATATATATATATATATATTGTCACGTCAATTTCATTTATTAATTAAACTGCATGCATAAAAACTTATTCTTAAATGTAAGAATCCCATAAAAAAAAAAAAAAACTCCAATAGATGCTCTAAGAATATGTATTCTCTATTCAACCATCAAAATAAAATTCTTTTAAAATAAATATCAATGAAATAAAAGTCTTTTTATGTAAGTATAAACAACGTTCTAGATCACTTATTGGAGATATAGAAAAATATTAATTAAAAAACATAATTTTATAACTCCTTAACGTATTAAACGGTATACTATACTTTTACTCAATATTTGTAATTCTTTAAGGCATTACTTTAGGGAACTGCCAGCAGATCCGATTTAAATGCCTTGCTTATGGAGAAAAAAATTTATTCAAAGTACTTGAATAATGCAGAATATTGATACTTGTCAAAAGTGGACTCCACACACAAGGGTTAGGTAAAAAGAATGAGGATTCGAGTTTGATCCCTTTCTCTCCTACCTAATTCCTACGTTGGACCCTTTCAATTAAGAAAGACTTTCTCCCAAAGCCTAAAGGAAACTTTATACTTATATGCTCCACACCACACCACACCCACAAAATTAGGCAACTACTTTTCGCATAGTACTTTGGTGGTGTGAAAAATAGAATTTTAAACTAAATATTAGAGGTTTTAGCCGATTGGATTGGAGCATTTTAAAGAGAAAAAATGTTTTTAAAATTGGATTAAACTAATCGATTTGACCAATTCAATGACGATAGAAGATAGATCCAAATATTTAAAAAATTAAAGAATTTTAGAACCGGTCAAACTGATGTAAAATCTACCAAAATCAGTCAAGAATAGATGTTGAAAACCAATTTGAACTAATATATTTTAATTATTTAATTTAATATTAAATATTTTGATAATAAATATTTAAAATAGATATAAATTATTTTATCAATTATATATATTCAAATTTTTTTATAAAAAATATAATTTACTCTTCTATATTCATTTATGTTTTTTATATCTTATTTTTTTTATAATTTTATATTACATTAACTTGTCATCTTCGTTTTTTATTCTAAAATTTAAACTTGTTAATGTTACTGGACATTATTGTACTTTATTAAATTTAAACTTAAATATTATGATATATTTTATTAGACTTTTATGAATAATTTGAATGCTAAGAACTTGGAAAATGATGTTTTTTTAATTTTATTACTATAAACTAATGTGATAGAATATTTAATACTATTTTATAAGCTATTTAATTATTATTATTTATTAATTATACTGATTCGAGTAGTGTTTAACCATTGTTGAATCATTAAACTTTGAATCACTGTCATGATTGATATGATTCTATAAACATGGAGAAATTTCATTAAATCCGATCTCTTCAATTTTCTTAATTCGTCATCAAATAGGTTTGTTTCAAAATTAGTTATCCAATTTGAAGTGATTTGGATTAATTGGATTGATTTTCAGTTTTAATCTTTTTTTAAAAAAAATATTAAATAAGTGATAACATACATAATAAATATAATATAAAATATTTCGTTTATATGTCATTATATAATTAACAATAGTATAACTTTTTAATACACATTGTATGAAAAATAAATTTCATTTGTGTACGCATGTGAGTTTGTATGTAATTTTAAATTGTTAGTGGATAGATCCAAGTTTGATTTTTTTTGGATAAAACTGGATAAAGATTTAATTTGAAATTAAATCAGTATAAATTGTTTGAGTAATTTTCTTGAACCTTCAACTCTTTACTTTCTTGCATGTGATTTTTTTGTGTTTAAAAGTGTAATTTGAATTTAACCATTTAATTGAACCTTAAAATTGAATTTGAGAACATAGGGTGGTCTTACAAAGCATCTCGGCTTCTCAATCAATAAAGGATCAAAATTAAAAGGATTTTGCAAAGTGTATGAGAGTTATTTTGAAAAATAAAATAAAAAATTCATCTTTTGAGTAGCATCGGCCTACCAGAGGCTTAATGGATTTCATCTTATGCAAGGGACTGAAGAATGGAAGGTTATATGGAAGCTGAAAGTCCCTAAATGTGTTTGGGTGTTTATATGACAGCTTAATCATGGGCGTTTGACTCATCAGTGTATGGCTAGGTGGGGATTCGAGAGTTCTTACTATACTCATTGTGGTAATGCAGTAGAAACAGTTATGCATGTCATACGTGACTGTCCTTTAGCATCAACTATTTGGTTGCATCCTTTGAAGAATGAGAAGAAGAAGATTAATTCCTTTGTAGCTTAATTATGGGGGTTTGTTGGAGGGGTTTCATTTGTTGGATAGTTGGAAGTAGATTTTATGATGTATGAGATTATCATGGGTCTCCACCTTGTATAAGGCAATTGCTTTTAGCTAATAGTAGTGGGGTTTCTACCCACCTTATTTATGGTTTTAATGTAGTCTTTTCCTTTTGGGTCTTTTGCCCCGTTGCAATCCAAAAAAAATGGTTGATTATGTAATATGATATTCAAACATGTATTCTTAAAAAATTAAAACAAGATACAAGGGCATGATTTGTGTGCTTATCCACCTTTCCAATTTGCTACGTTTAAAATAAATATACTAAGTGCAATCAGTTGATACATTTAAGGGGACATATTTTAACTTAAGTACAATAGTCTCAAATTTTAATTTAGCTATATTATATATTCATCTCAAGCAAGATTAATATTTTATTTTATCACAATAATATTAATGTGAAGTATTTTTTTAACCTTATTAATGATTAATTTTTATTAAAATATTGGTCACTTTTTATAGATCTCTCATTCACATTTTTTTAAAACCTTTATTTAATAGATTTTAGTCTAATTTATTCTGAATATGAAAATATTGGTTAACAAGATTACTTCATATAAAAAAATACTTGTAATTTATAATATATATATATATATATGTATGTATGTATATATATATAAGGTGACGTAGATAACCATGCAAACGAAGACCGGCCCTATTTAATTAGCACCATGGCGCGAGGATAAGCCTCATTAGACAGTGACATTTTGTTTTGATATAGAAAATAATATATTCAATATTTCAATTACGTGTTGTGCATTGGTGGAGCCCAACGAAGGAGATTAAAATTTGATGAACCCAATCCATCAGACACGAAGACATGGTCATTATTATTATTTAAAAATTATAGGAATCATCAATCTAATCGTAGTTAATTACTTTAGACAAGAACCAACGAATATTTTTATGACGTTTGTCAAAGTCATAAAATTAAAATTTAAAATACTTTTAACAGACAAACATTATTTAAATATTTTATTTTGTGGTCGTTGACATTGTAAATAAATATTTGTTTTAAAAGAATGCTCGTACATACACAAAATTCCATGAAAATCAAGAATTTGATTTAAATTTAATAATTAATATTTTAGCTCATTCACTCATTGTTATATTTTTGTACTTCATATTTATCAAAAATATAATTTATTAATAGACAGAAACATTAAATATTAAAATTACTTTCGTTAATATAGTCCTTATCTAAAAGAAATTTAATTATTAATTTAAATAGTATAAATATATCTTAATTTATAATTTTAATATTATGAATTTAATTTATATTACTATAAATTTAATATAATTTCAAATGATAAATATATAATAGTTTTAATAAATTTAATTAAAATATACTAACAGTACAAACATATTTTATATTATCATTTAATTATATATTGCTATGTTTAACGAGATTATTAATTTTCTAATAACTAATTTAAAATTTATATTTAAAAGAATTTATAATTTAATTCATTAATAATATGTCTTTTTGTAAAAATTGATTAATAATATAAGAAATATTTATACTAACCTTACACGGAAATTAAACACTTTTTAATATATTTTCTAAATAATATTTCACACTTTTGAAAATATTTTAACATAATCCTTAAGAGCATCTTTAATGGTAGACTCTCAAATTGAGATCTTAAATCACTTTTTGGTGGACCCTATAGTATTACATAAGATTAAAGATCTCTCAATATCTCTCTAATTTTTTTTAATGGTAGATCTTATTTTGAGATATTAAAGAGACAGAGATAAAAAAAATGTATTCTTTTTTTAATAATGTGCAGATCTTGAGAGATTTTTTACGAGTCTTACAAAATATAAAAGTAGCTTTTTTTCATCAACTTTCAAACTTCATTTAGCAAGAAAAAAATACATCCTAATTATTCACTAGAGCAACTAATAAAAGTTATATATATATATATATATATATATATTAAATGATTGTTTCTCTCTCTAAAAAGCCTAGAACAAAGTTCTAGACTATCTTATACTTAGACTTGCTTGATAAAATGTAGATTTTTCATTTTTTAATAAAACACAAATAACATCTTTAGTGTTAGATTTTGAGTAAAGATTTTGAGTTTAAGAGCTAAAATTGTTCTTTCAAAATATAAAAGTGTTATAATTTTGAATTATTTTTGCATTGATTTGATATGTGAAGTTTGATGCATTAGATCCATATACATAAATTTTATAAAACTAACTGATTTTTGAAACATGATAAAAATCTAATGAAAGATGAATTTAGTAAAAATTTTTAAAAAATAAAAATATTTAATATAAAATTCTTTCTTGATTGCTCACAAGACTCATCTTTTATGAAATTTTCATCATATTTATGATTTTCTTTTATTCGAAGATTAGTTGAATTACATTATTTTCATGAAAATTAATTTATTATGATAAATTTATATTTCAAATTAGTAAAATG
This sequence comes from Glycine tomentella, assembly GCA_007407185.1. Taxonomy (NCBI): domain Eukaryota; kingdom Viridiplantae; phylum Streptophyta; class Magnoliopsida; order Fabales; family Fabaceae; genus Glycine; species Glycine tomentella. The sequence goes on along the minus strand of PYAF01000723.1, from coordinate 186,847 downwards.
AAAATTAAAATCATGTTCCAAAATGGAAAACAATAATTATTTTTAGAAAGATTATTTTGATCCACTTTAAAATATAAATGATTATATTAAACTTTAAAAAATAAAAATAAAACTAAATGTGATAAAAAAATATAGAAAAAACTAAAAGTATATGAGATAAAAGACCATAACTTATAAAAAGCAATTGCAAAAAGTTTAGTAAAATGGGACAAAGGTGGGGGCTTTTGTTGTGTTTGCCCGTGTAAAACGTGAGGGGGCCATGTTTACCATCGAGCAAATTGACGATCTATCATTGGTCCGACAGATCGATAGCGGATGCTCCACGAAACCAAAAAGCCTCGTCCTTTAATTTCCCATCATCAAGTGAGAGCGTCTTATATTAACTAGCGAAAACCCATCCCGTGACTCTATGTTCATATTTCTATCATATTATATTGTATATAAATTAAAGAACTTTGATATCTCTATGTTTAAAATAAATAGAAATAAAATAATAAAATAAAAGTTATAAAAAAATTATTAAAGTCAAAGAAATATTAAAATACTGAAATGAAGTGAAAACTGAACCAATTTTCTTTGATAGTCCTCTCTTAAATCGGTTCTTATAATATGTATTCATCCTTTTCAAATTTAAATATGTATATTAGTGTATATACTGATATTATTATAAAGAAGTATGATTATTTATATACATAATTAGTCATTAAATGACCTTTGCATTATAGCATTTCTATTACGTCATAGTATTTTTATTACACTATATTGTCACAATTTTACTGTGCTAAAATTAGTATACCATATATTCTAAATGTACATATTAATTTTAGTTTATCATTTTATTTTTGAATAAGATACAATTATTATAAAGTAATAAGAAGTAAAAAACAAAGAGTATATATTAACTTGTATTCATTTTCATTTTCATTTAATAATTTAATTTTAGTGTGATTACTTTTCGCTTTTCTTCCACTGGCATGATAATTGAACTAATAAAATATAATAGGGGTGTGAATATTATAAATTTTAAAGTATAGGGTTCAATTCGTACGCATGAAAAAAATATGACAATTAAAGGCTCTGGTTTATTGGAAAATGTTCATGACAATTTATTAATTAGTTATGTATGATTCATTAGAAAAGATCCATCAACAATATAATTGGGTGTGTTATGTTCGAAGTAAAGAAAAGTAGTGGGAAGTGAAATCATTATTTTATTTTATTTTAATGATTTTGTTTTCAATTAAATAACATTGTTATTCATGTTTTTTCTATCACCCAAAGAAATCATTCGTGGCTATTGGAAAGTTAAATAAATAAATAATTTTTAAACATACAAAGTGTTATGATGTTCAAAGTTTAATTAAATTTTTGAATAATAAAAGAGTATTTAATTAAATATAATTGTCATCCAATTAAAGACTGACATTGTATAATAAAATTGTTTGTATCTATTTCAATGTTAGTGTGCGGTCATTTTTTTTTTCTTTTATCAGATTAACCTTGAACTGCTTCTTTGTAACAGCAATATATTTAACGTTGTCTTTAACCTTTTTTTTCCTTTGCATGCAAATGGACACACACAATCGAACCCTGTTATATGCTAAGACTAACATGATCCCATTCTCTACCCGCTCTTGATTATGCTGTGATGTTGTCGCCTCTATCAGAACGAGAAGGGTTGAGAACCACAAATGGAACTAATCTCTTTAACAATCTTTTCTTCTTGTACTAATCCTCATTCTCTCTATTTCTTACCATTCTGGACTTACACACAACCTTTCTTTTTCTTTACGTTATTAATCAATTGTTGATAGACAAAATGGGGACTCATACTTATTTACATTTCTATGTTGTCCCTAAAATTTTGAACCACAAAAATGAAAGGTAAGGAACCACATATTAACTTTATGTGTAGGCCATGTTATTATTTGTTCATATAAAATTACTAGATTGGTTAGATTTAATCAAGTGGAAAAATCAATATGACTTCTGTTCAATTACCACCTTCAATCAACCATCTTGGAATGAAACAACACATGTTTTGATTGGCAAAGTTTTGGATTTGATTTTGGAGTTCTTACCTTCCCTTTTTATTGAATCTTTTTTGAATTTAGAGTAATTATTCTATGCTTATGCATGATTGTTATGTTATGATAAATTAGCCTGTAGGGCCAATTTGAATTTTAAATTTGTTTATGTCGTTGTTGCATATTCTTCCAAAGGATGGATTCAATTTTGATCTCTGTAGAAGTAATAAAGTATCACTACTACAACAGCAGCTTTCAAGGTCGGTTATTTTACCCATACAAAGTCGGTTTTGGAACCGACCTTGTACACTGACATCGTCAAAAAGGGCAGCCTACAATGTCGATTTTTTGAGGACCGACTTTGAATTTTTTTTTAAAAAAAAATTCGTACAATCTAAGTCGATTATTTTAAAAAAATCGACTTTGAAAGGTTAGATACAAAGTCGGTTATTCTAAAAAATCGACTTTGAAAGCTAGGATACAAAAACGTTTATTTTAAAAAGCCGACGTTGAAATATTGGATACAAAGTCGGTTATTGTAAAAAACCGACTTAGAAAGCTTGGATACAAAGTCGGTTATTCTAAAAAACTGACTTAGAAAGCTTGGATACAAAGTCGGTTATTTTAAAAAACAGACTTAGAAAGCTTAGATACAAAGTCGGTTATTTTAAAAAACCGACTTAGAAACCTAGATACAAAGACGGTTATTCAATAATAACCGACTTTGATGTTCCCAATTTTTTTAAAAAAACGCTGTTTATTTTGGATTTCCCATTAATTAACAAAATAGTCAAATGTGCACGTATTTCTTCACCATATAATCCAACAAACAATTGACTACAATTAAAATGAACCAAGATTAAATCATAGGCAACAATTTAGACAAGTATTGATGACTTAACCAATATTTTTAACATTTGATGAATTAGTTAAATGTGGACAAGTTTTGATCTTGTAATACATTCTCAGCAATATGAACCAAGTAATTAAAGATATCCATGCCTACCTTCTAGGAATGCATTCCCAGCATTAACTGACCAATAAATTAAAGATAGTTTGGGACAATTAATTGCATTAAATAACTTAAATTTTGCTATATCATGAGAATGTATATACCATACACAACAAATTGGCTATATAAGATGTCACCAACACACCACATGAAGAAATGACTATTGTAGAAGTTGAAAATGAAAAATATAGAAAAGTATCACATTGATCATTTCATCCCGAGTTAAAGATGTTTGGCAAGAAAAATTATTCCATGCGTGAGTGACGCCGAAGTCCAAGCCGTAGTGACGCTAGAGTCACACCTTGCGTGAGTGCCTGAGATGGAGAACACGATTAGGAGAGTGGTAAGGGAAATGAAGATACAATCACACCAAGACTAGGGTTCAACTGATAAGTTTTGGGGAAAATCTAATTTTAAAACGGAACATAAATACATGGGAAAATTTCGTGAGGGAGCTCTTCAATGGAGAATAGAGGGTTAGGGATTTTTGTGAGAAAGGGGTGTAGAGAAAGGGGGGATTAATTTGTTTTAAAATTTTAAAAAGCATCAAAGTCGGTTCTTAACAAAACCGACTTTGAATAATGGAAGACAACGACGGTTATTATATAACCATTTTTGTATCATGGTAAACAACGACGGTCATGATATAAACTGATGTCGTTGTTGTATTAATGTTCAAAAAATTATAAAATTGTCACCGGTTATGCTACAATGTCGGTTTTTGAAGACCGACGTAGATCGTCTGTCGTAGAATGCACCTTTTGTAGTAGTGTACTTGAAAAGAAGTGTCTTAAGCCCACATGGGTACAGACTTTGGTCTTTAATACATTCACAATGTGTAGTTTAGGATTGGGAATTCTGTAGAATGATCCCATTTCATTGTTTAAAAATCTTAGCATTTCATTCCATGCTTTTCTCACACACCTATGTTATCACATTTTTTTATTCTTTAAAAATGTATGTAATAAACAAGAAGCAAGGATGAGACAGGTTAAAAAATGCATATTGATTTTAATGTTCAAAGAGTTGGATTGACACACAAAATTTGAAAAAAAAGAAGTTAATGCGATTACACCTCCAAGAAGCATGCCAATCAATCCATATTTTTTTTAAAAATATTTTCATATAATTATTTCATTTTTATTTTGTTTTTACATACTGCAAGTCAATTAAAAACTATTGTAAGTATAATTTTAAAATATTTATTAAAGTTCCATATTTTTAAAAGACAAAGCACACTCCTTTAATTATTTTCAATTTGCTTTAGAGGTTTTCACCGTTTCCTCCGATGTCCAAATTGATGAGACAGACGAATCAAATTCTTGCTTTTTGGAGTAAAACAAAATATCTTAAATCCAAATTAAAAATTCAGAAATAAGTCTAGAATGATAAGATGTAGAGAGAGATTAATATGAGAAATTTAGTATTAAGAAATGTTGAGTATTAAGAAATGATGCACGTTGAGATTACTAGTCAACCAATCCAAGAAATTTAGTATTAATAAATGTTGAGTACTTCATGAAAAAAAAATATGAGAAAGAAGCTAAGTGTGTGAAATCACTTGGCATTTTAGCAGCCTTATGATTCATGAAGTTCCTCCCTCCAATGATGCACGCATTGTGTTTTGAAATGATGCTCAACACATTCCTATTTTGTGTTTTCCTTAGAATTTTTATTCGGCAGCATTAGCTTTTGCAAAGCGATAACACATTATCGACCTATAAAGAATCAAAATGAATTAGAAAGTGTGAATGAAGCCAGAAAGAAAAAATAACTCTCTTCATGTGCAATCATGCATAAAAGTAGTAAAAATAGGCCAGAAGAGAGAAGAGTGATTCCAGAAGGCTAAATGAATGGAGAAGTTGCGTTGGGTGCTATGTTTAAGGGAAGGGATAAAAACTGAATTGCATGGTTGAAAGAAAGTGGACAATTGTGTTGGTTACTCCATTTGCGGATAGAAAAACCATGAAGCACCAAGAGAGTGTGCAGCTAGGGCTTTATGAATTTACTTTCGTGCACAACAGTTAGTTAAATTTTTGTATAGAGATTTTTTCCCAAACTTATCCTTTTAACTAATACATGTATTATCTTAAACACTCCAACAATACAGGGACAAAAACGTCCAAGTAAATGTGTACGCCAAAACAAGATGTTTCCTTTAAATATTGTTATAGATATAGCTTCTATTATAGACTTTTTTAAGTATTTTAATAATTCTTTTTTGTAAGGTCTTGGAGGAGTTTATAAGCTCATTTAATTACCTTATAAGCTATTTTGGTCAAAAGTTTGTTTAGTATATGAATTTATTTAGTAATTTATGAAAAATAAGTTTATAAGTTATTCTCTTTTTTCTTCTTCTCAATTTTACCCTTACTATTTTATTTGGAATTGGAAATTTTATTTTACCTTTTTATTCAATTTAAAAACTCTCTTATTTTTTTGTTTGCTGTCTAAAAAACCCTGGTATACGTTTTTACACGCACACAAGTCACGACAGTCAATTCATCAATGGTCATCAGTACACCATTCCTTAAGGTTATAAATTCTTTGAATCATATCAAATTTACAATTATTTGCTTATTTATTTTATTTTTTTCTAATTTATATGAGCTAATTCTTTTCCTTACATGATTTATCGATTCAATTTATAAAAGAGAAGAACATAAAGAAGGAGATTGGAGATTGCTGGTGGGAAATTTTTATCTAAAGATTATTATTATTTTCGTTATATTAGAGGGGAAAAAAGAACTTAGAGAAGGAGATTGGAGATAGTTGACAAGGTAGACGAACGTGGATGCATAGGAATTCCTTTTTCGGTTGTTTCTCCATCAAGAGATTCTTTTTTCATGGTTAGTAGCTAGATCTTCTCTTTCATTAGGGTTTAATATAATTGATCTTACTTTCATATAATTGTTACCTTATTTCTATTGAATAAATCAGCATTATTGTTCTTCTTCTATGCATGCTACTTGCTTTTAATTGATCACCCTTTTGTATGATTCTAAATTTCTAATTATTCAATTGTAGTTGAGAAATTCTTTTGAATTGCTAATTGTGGAGAACATTTAATAATTTTTATCCCTAGGAATAGAGTAAAAAGGATTGGGCATCAATAATTTTTTTTTCTTAATGCAAATTGTTTGATTATGTTAATTCAAGGGATTGATAGTATAATTAAGGGATTTGGGTCTTTTCACTTAAGGAATTAAGATTGAGATAAAAATTGTGGATTGATGCTAATATAAGTTTAATTGAATAGGAATATGTGACGATTGTATGTTAGGAAGTCCAATGAAGTTAAACTCTGACCATTTTTTAATTGATTTCATCCCAATTTATCTAAGGGTGTTCCACTAAATTTTTAAGCAATTCTTTTCTCAAAAAAAAAAAACTTTATTTTGATATTATCATCTTTTAATTTTGGTTACTTAATTTCTTAATATATAATTTTACTATTAATTACCCAATTGTTGCACAAGTCCATGTCGAAACAATACTTTCTTATCACTATGTTACTTGAGCAATTTGATACTTTTGTCAAAATTCCAACAACAGACCAAGAGAACTCGAACTCAAGACTTTGAGTTAAGGTGAAACAACTTTACACTAGTATCCACACACTTGATGGTTCACAATTAATATTCACAAAACATAAAATCAAATAACTACTATTATTTTTAATTTTTTTATAACTCACAATATCACATACAATACATAATTAGACAAATAATATTATTTTTATTTTATATATATTTCTTTTACAGTCAGATTGGGTCTAGTTCATTGATTTTGAAACTCATGAATTTGTTACACAACCTAATTTTAATTATTTTTTTTGTCTTAGGTCAGATATTACGGGTGTCTCCCAACTCACTGAGTTAGAGACTAATCCTACTTGCGGTGCGTGGTTGCCGCTGGCCTAAAGAAATTTTGCACACTATGAGAATCAAATACAAGTTTTCCTGTTAAATAGATCGTTCTCACTCATGTAAAAGTAACGAAGTCTTGCACCACTGAGTGAATCCTTTGGATTACCTAATTTTAATTGAGTGTCATGAAGAGACCAACCTAAACCAATGAGTTACACCCTATTTAGTAATTGTAATAAGGATTTGGAGGTTAATTAAGTATTTATAATAGTTTGATTGATATGGCTATAAATATCTTGATCATCGCTCTCTTTAAAACTTTACATGGAATTAATATTACTTTTGATTATACTTTTCAAGGCTCACAAAAAGCATGCTAAATTTCCAGGGTCATGGTCTTCGTTGCTCGTTGTTGGCTAATTATACAGTAAAATTGTAAATCAATCTCAAATGAAAGATGCGAAAATAGATAAAGTGAGTAGTGCTATAAAAGAGAAAGAAGAACAAAAACAGAAAAGGGCCTAATAATTGTATATGTTGTTGCCAACCCCAGCATATGAATGCAAAGTGACCTTTTAAATTTGTGCACAGTCCAAAAAGTATTATTTTTCTTTCTGCTGTATCTATCAGGAGATTTGCGGCTTAATGGTGACACGATGTCCTTTTATTCATGTATGGTTGAATATTAATACGGATAATATTGGTTAACCATTTTAAAAGTCAAGGTTTAAGATAGAAATTTAGATTGCCTTGGGGGGGCATTTGACAGGATACATTTTTCATACCTAATAATCAAGATTCATGAAATCTCAAAATTATGTTTTGTAAAAATAAATAAAATTTATTTGATTGATTATTGAAAATATTTAGATAATTTTTGTAAAAATAAAAAAGTTACTTTTAATTATTCATCATATTAAATGAGTAGTATGATATTTTAACAGTAAAAAAATTAAACTCAAGAAAGTAAGATTTCATCTCTTTCATATAATTAAATTTTTTTTTGTGGAAAATTACTTAAAAAATATTCTAAAAAACATTATTTCCATAATTGTTATTTTTTTAAAAATAGATACCCAACATGAAAAATTAAATTTCCAATTTAGAATTTCTGAAAAACTAAAAATGTCTTCCCTTCAAAATGCTCCCATAAGTCTAAACTGCACATCGTGTAGTTTGTGTGTTGGACACAATTTTTTAAATTGAGCTTAAAATGATTTTTAATTTAGTACGAATAATTTGAATGGTTGAGATAGCATTATCCTTAAGAAAGTCAGTTTAACTTTTCCTTGTCATCACCGCCTTTTGATGATCACAATTCTTTACAAGGTATGAACTTGGTATATATGATTAGGATAAAAAGTAGGCTTAATTACTTTTTTATGTATATTTGATTTTTGTTGTTTTGAGTCTTTTGATAAAAATAATTGTCATTTTTAATTTTTGATATATTAAAAATTTTGTTTTAAATTATGTGGTTAAGTGATGATTTGATATCATTCTAATGATTTTTTCAATATATAATTAAATATAATTTTCCAATATATAATTAAATGTAATTGAAGAATATTTAGGTAAGCTTTTCTATAATCAAAATAAGAAGAAAAAATAAAAAGATTTTACATAATCTAAAATTAGCTTCTACCTTAGCCAGTTTTTCATAATTTAGATATGAAGATATTTAATATCTATAACTACCATAGATTTTTTGGTGTCGACATTTATCTTCCTATTTTATCCTTATAACTATATTTTTTAATTTTTTTTTATTCTTATAGTTTCTCTCTTCAATCAACTCAAACCCCACTACCTTAAAAGTTACCCATTATTATTATTATTATTATTATTATTATTATTATTATTATTTTTCAAAATTGCAGAGGGACGAAGCGTCTCTTTTTTACTAGTAATCATAATAATTATAATTATTTAGTATAATGTTAAGTATAATATAATTTATATATTCATAAATATTTATATATTTATTTTAAATATTAGTTATATAAAATAAATATTTATTCTATACATGCATAGGCTAAAATATTTGTTTTTGATTAAAATTAATTTTTATACACATTTTCATCTAAAAATAAGTGTATTTTTTATTCTTTTGAAAATTCATTATTACCCTATTTGAGTTTTGCAGATAATTAAGAGATTTTGGAGGAGTTCATGCCATGACTATCTCTGGGTTGTAGAATTTTTTTTTAAATTGTAAATTGAAATTTATTAGTTATTTTGAGTATTTATAAGGGGTTTGAATGACATGGATTGAATTAAATTTAGTCTTATTTTCAATTCAACCCAATTAAATATAATTAGATTTGATTGATTTTACTTTTATTTTTAACAACACAATCCAACCCAATCTGATCTATCTTAATGGGGTTGAATTGGATTCAGTCATCAGGTTGACTAATAAAAAAAAAATAAAACAATAATCACTTGTTTAACTTTTTTAGAAAAAAATAACAACTCAAAATTAGTATTGCTTAAATATCTCTTAATTCTTATAAGCGAACGACAATACTTATAACACATAAACAATAAATCTAAATAAACTAAAAACTCACAATTAGTATTTAAAACATAAAACTCCTTTGTACTAATGATTAGTATTTTTTCTTGTATAGATGATAAGTGTTAGATATTCCTAGATTTTGGTGTATTTTGGGGCAATTATATAATAATTTTATGCTTTTGAATGATTTCTTAACTGTGTTTTTGTTTTTTGTTTTTAAATTTTTTTGTAATATTAATTGTCTACATTTATGTTTTGTTTAAACTGAAAATTATATTATTTTGCATATGTTGTTGTTAATTTTTTGGGCATATTTTATGTTTTATTTTTTTTTAAGAGTTGAAATTCTTTGTATTTTTATTTTATTTGATTATTAAAATACACAAATAATCAACAACTTAATTGAAATAAAAAAAAATAACCAACAAGTTGAATTGAACTAAAATATTTAAATTAAAAAATAGATATAAAAGTACAAACAATATAACAAAATATTAAATTTGAAACAATACAACAAAAATTTTAAAATACAAATAATATGACATAAACTTAACATTGTTGGCTTGAGCCTATATGATGGAGTATTTGTTTTTTGAATGGCTTGGGATGTGACACATGGAACATCGTTTTGGTTTATTCAATTCTCGGATATCCATTTTGGTGTGTATATGAGAAAAGACAGGGTGACCTTTAGAATTTCTTTTCATCTTTGGGCAGAGGCAGATTCTTGACTTGTGACACGATGACCAATATGCTTCATTGTGCAATTTGCCAAACAATCTTCTATACACATTGGAGACATTTTCAAACGTATACACAGGATGTATGTAGTTCCTATACTCATGGTAAGTATGCTTACAAGCAACAACATGAGAACAAAGTATGTGCACTCTTTAGAAGTTGTCACGGTCACACCACCTTTCATCCAGCCTGACCGTGAAATATCCAACAAGTTGAACCTCTCTTGGTTAATTGTCTCCTGGACTAAGAACCATATGTTACATCGATCGAACTCAAGAACATTATGAGAGTTTTCCTTTCTTTGTGCGTCTTCCATAGCCTTGTTTAATACTTGTGTAGAAACTTGGTCAGATGTAATCATTGTTGTGGCTTCTCTCTCTCTCTTTGGTTGAGCAATGTATTCACGTTGTACATGTTGATTTTACCAACACACATATTGGCAAATTTTTTTTTCTTAAGTATTGAACTAATTGACTCAGCAAGATTGGTGGTCATGTGTCCCATCGTCGACCATCATCCCATGCGAGAGTCCATATTCCTCACGGAATCTCCCTGAGCCAGCTAATTTTTTAGTTCAACTTGTGACTCCTCCCTCAGAGTGTTATAATAGTGATTGAAATGAGGCTTTGTCCTTGCATAAGCTTAGTAGTTATAAACAGACAATTTCAATTATTATTCATAATACAAGATTAACTGATTTTTACTATGAATAGAAAAAGTTTAACACTCACCCATATTGATAGTTAGCTTTTTGATGTCATTGTTCATGAACCTCCTTATGTAATTTTGTGCAATGTTTTAAATGCAGAACACATGCACAAAATATGTGTTGTCCATCTACTATCATAAGTAGACATTTTTTATTGACTCATGACTGTCTGAGATCAAACATAGGTCATCTTGTAAGGTGACATGCCTTTTTAAATTTTTGAGGAAGAAGAGTCATGCTTCCGTTGTTTCACTCTCGACAACGGCAAAGGCTATAGGAAGGATTTATTGTTGTCATCTTGTGCAATTGCCACAAGGAGGGTTCCTTGTACTTTTGGTACAATCATTTTCCATCGACCTGAACCATGGGCTTGCAATATTGAAGCCCGTTGATACACAGTCTAAAACTCAAAAAAAGACAATGGAATTTCACAAAACCCTCTACTGTTTGACCTTCTTATGGGGGCTTGCCAATGCTTCCTTCTCCACGACCATACCAGGAAGAAATTCCTACATAGCTTGCAACAATCTCGGTAAATTTTGGAATGACCTTCATAATTTCTAGTGTTTTCAATGACTTTTTGCTTTCTCGACCATGCTTTTCGATACGTGGTAGTGTATGCTTCAGTGCTTTTGACGTGTGCTATCCAAGCCGTTACTAAAGTTGATGGATCATTTTCAATCAACGTGTTGATGCTTTTACTAATGAGCAAATAAGATAACTTTGCATGATCTAGTGAGATTGTTAGATTTGAACATGTGTGGGGCTTGTAAGGCTTTCTTATTTCTCATTTCTTACTTGCAAGGATGTTTGTTGCCCTGCACCTCCAAGCATAACCATCATCATGACAAATGACAATTAGCTTTGTTGAGTTCGATAATTATGTCTTGTAGTTAGCTCACTTGCTTACACGATACTGCTGCAAAGCTTGAAGAACTTCTTCTTTTGTTTGAAAATGTATCCCTTCAAAGAGAGTCCCCACCAGATGTTGGACTTCTTCGCGATCCAACGTATGACCATATTCAGAATCTTCAAAATTATATTCAAGGTCAACATTATGCATGTGTGGTGGCATGTAGTATGGTGGTAAATTTGTTATCGGAGAAACAAACTCAACTATTTTCTCATGATCTTCCTGGGGTTAATTGCATAAAATTTCATTTTCGTCCTCATTAAAGGGATTGAGTTATTTGTTAGGTAAAACAGGCTCTATTGTAAACTCAGGCTCATTTGGTTGAGTTGATAAAGTAGGCTCTGTTGCAGGGTTACTCCAGTATGGGTGAGGTTGGTCCTCAGTGATACCAAATGTTTGTGAGTCTAACAAATTGATGGAAAATGGTGCAGAAAGAAGTTGAGTAAAAGAAGATGTGTTTGGTTCAAATAAATTTTCTTCTGGTTGGGTTAAATAGAATGTCTCTTGGTACAAATAGGCAAGAGTATATGATTGGGTTGCATAAGATGTATGTGAAACATGGGATTGAGGATTTCAATAATAATGGGGTTCATAAGATATTGGTTGAGGGTTTAAGGTGGGTAGTGTATGAAGCTGAATGTTTGAAATTTAATGCATGTAAGAACCTCATGTTGGTGAACAACAACAATCATACCTTTGATGTCTTCATCGTCAACAAGTTGCACTATTGTAAACTTGAGTATTACGCACCTAACTAGTTGTGGGTATCGAAATGTTATATCGCAAACTTGGTCTAGTGGTTGAAGTTAGATATTTTGGTGGATTTTTCTTTTCAAGGCTTCAAGTGTAAGGCCTCGCTTGTTTGAAAGAATGCCAAGCGGGGGCATTGAAACGTATCTCCTTCATATGTTTTGATTATTTGACCATTGTAGTGCACTAAACAATAATAGATGACGAAAACATGTTGTGTATTGTGTTTGCAAAGTTGGGATAAAGTAATAAAGAAATAAATTGTTGTGCGGATTTGTTAAATGAAGGTGAATGTGACTTTTATATATAAGGGTCAGGGTCCAAGGTTTAAGACTTAGAACTAGGGTTAGGGTTTCAAGCTTTGGATTCCTTGATGCCATGATGTAAAGCAAAAGTGTCTTTGATGCACTAACGTAAAACATTGAATTACTTAATGCATTGGTATAAAACAATAGTATCTCTAACGCACTGGCGTAAAGCAAAAGTGTCTCTGACATACTAACATAAAACAAAAGTATTTCTGACGCACTGGTGTAAAGCAAAAATGTCTTTGACACACTGACATAAAGCAAAAGTGTGTCTAATGCACTGACATAAAGCTAAAGTGTCTCTGACGCACTTAGGATCCAGTGTCCATAATTAGGGTTAGGGTTGAAACCTAGGGTTTAGTGAATATATTAGGGCTAGGGTTAGGGTAACTATTTATGGTATAGACTTAGGGTTCACTATCCAAAATTAGGGTTAGTGTTAGGTGTTAGACTTTGTAAAAATGGTATATAATTAGGATTTAGGTTAGGTTTCATTGTTTAGCATATTCATGTATTAAATTGATTAATGGAAATGTGCATGCACATTTTTTATAACAAGAAAAAAATCACTTTTATCTAAAAAAAATCAATCCATGAGGACAATTTTGGAACCTAGATTGTTATGTGTATCAGTTATTTTGGTTAAAATAATGTTTAACTCTTTTAATTTCATGTCAATTAAGCTAATAAGACAAATTTTGAGATTCCTTTCTGCCTTAAAATTCATTAACATAATGGTCAAAAACAAGAAAAAAATACTAAAACTTCAAAATTTCAATCCATATGGGCAACTTTTGGCACCTAGAATGTTATGTGTATTAATTATTTTGGTTAAATAATATTTCGTTCCCATAGTTTTCATGTCAAAGAAGCCAATAAGACAACTTTAGGGCCTCGATTTGGCCTTAAAACACATTAGTGAAGTGGCAAAAAACAAGAAAAATCACTGAAACTTCAAAATTTCAATCCTTGTGGGCAACTTTTGGCACCTAGATTGTTATGTGTATCAATTATTTTGATTAAAACAATATTTCATTCCCATATTTTAACATAAATGAAGTCTATAAGACAACTTTCGGGTTTCGATTTGACCTCAAAACTCATTAATGAAGTGGCCAAAACAAAAAAAAAATACTAAAACTTCAAGATTTCATTCCATACTTCAAACTTTTAGCCTTAAAACACATGACGAATATTTTTATTATAAAAAAAGCACTTAGTAATACAACAGTGAACAACACACATGATAACTATTTTTATTATTAAACAAACACTCTGTAATACATAAATAAACAACACACATGACGACTACAGATCATTAAATAATAAAATAACAATCCAATAATTTGGGGGGTTCTTCAAAAATCGATTCAAGGTGCAGTGCTTCATCGAGGTATTCATTCAAACCCTCCAAATTCCAAGAGCTTGCAGGAATTGGGAGGTGGTTGTGCACATGTTTGTGTGGGTGTGTCTGCGGTGGTAAAATATAAATCAAGGCATGTGAGTTGGAGTGTTGCCCGAATATAGAAAACATAGTAATTATGTCCTCATCATCTTGCAGTGTGCATGCCCTGTATTGAAACAAAATCACCAACAAATGATATAGGACATCAAAAATGTATATCCATGACCACTTTATCATTTGTTAGAGTATTCTCTTTTCCAATAGCTTGTTTTAAGGCACCAAGTGACATTATGTTGTCAAGTTGAACGATCTTTGGTGAACCATTTACAAGCGTTGAACTATGTTTAGTTGTTATGATGGTGTCATTGTAATACACAATCACATTGACTAATGATGATGTCATGGTTTGGGTTTAGGGTAGCAATAAGGTTTCTAATTGAAGTGATGTATTAGACTACCTTAGTGCAGAGTATATTTATAATGTTTAATAACTTGTCACATGCACTTTAAAAAGAATGGCCAAGATCCCACAGACAAAGTGAACGACTTAGATAACACCAATTGGAGCAATGCATGTTAAACGATCAAGATCCCACTGACAAAATGAACGGTTTAGATAACACAGATTGGAGCAGCGCATGTTGAACAACCAAGATCCAACCGATAAAATCAAGCGCTTAGATAACATCGATTGGAGTAACGCATGTTGAACGACCAAGATATCACCCAATAAATTGTTACTGTTTAATTGTTTCCTATAAATACAATGCATGTAATGTCATCATATACACACACAAACTCAATTTCTCTTGTTCTCATATATTTGTCTTTAACTTCTTTTTTTATATTAGTAGCAAAGCCTAAATCATGGAAGCTATAATTGCTCATCTTCTTTGGAAACAACAGCTTCATAGATATGAAGATGTATATAATACATTTTGTACTTTTGAATGTTAATTATTTTATGATTTACAAATATTCATGTTATTATTTTGATTTCTGAAGGTAACAAATGATGTAATCTAGTCATATGCTCAAGCTATGCCTTCTCTAGATCCCATAATTGAATCTTTGTTTGTTCAAGGTAAGTTTTCAGATGTTGTAAAATTCTAACAGATTAAAATCGACGACTCTTTAGTGACTGCTTTGGTAGAAGGTGGAGACCTGAATCACACAATTTCATCTTTTAGATGGTGAATGTATAATCACTTTGGAAGATGTTACTCTTCAACTGGATTTAAGCATTGGTGGAAAACAAATTACTATCCCAACATATTATGATTGGGAACAAATGTGCACAAAATATATAGGTGTTGTTCCCCAAAGAATACACTAGTGGGATCAACACTGAAACTTAAATGGTAAAGAAAACATGTTGACTCTCCCAATAAAACCCACACCACAACAATTAGCAACCCATTGTAAGACATACATTTTAAGGTTGATTGGTGGGGTCTTGATGCCAGACAAATCAAGAAATAGAGTTCACTTGATGTATCTACCTCTGTTAGCAAATCTTAAACAGGCTGAATGGTACAGGTGGGGTTTGACATGTTTAGCACATTTGTACAGAGAAATGTGCAGGGCAATTTATCAAACATCCAAAATTATGAGAGGATTTACATTGTTGTTGCAGTCTTGGGCATGATATTGCATGTCATTCATTCAACCAAGGGTCAAGCGCTAGCTATCATATCCACTTGCAATTAGGTAAATAAAAATTTCTCACTTGAACAAATACCATTTTTTGGTAAAGTATTTAACACTAACATATTACATTTCACTAGATGGAGTGATATAGGGCTATGATTTTCTAGAGTCTCACGCAGTGATGCTATAAGCTACAGATAAAGATTCGATAGCATGCATTTAAAAACCAAAAAATATAATACAAATAAAAAAGATTTAGAAAAACCTATACAAAAATAAAAAACGCAATTAAGAAATTAGTGGGTTTAAAAAAAGGGAACATTTAGAAATCAGCTCTACATAATCAATTTCTAAACATATATATAAAAAATGTAGTTAAGGTAGTTCGTTGAAATCGGCTCTTAACTAAATAAAAAACCAAAAGGTGAGAAATCAGTTTGGGGGAATTGATTTCTCACCTTGAACAGTATTTTGTATCATTGGGGTACATAACCTTTAGCTTGTATTATTTATGTAATTTTTTAGTTTTTTTTGTATTCTTTAGGTAAAAAAAAGTGAAATATGCACCTGCGCAGCAAGATTGTGCTCTCTTAGAGCATCTTTAGTGGTGGATCTCAAATTGAGAAACTTTTTGATGAGCCCACAATGTCACATGTGATTCAAGATCTCTTCTCCATTTTTTGTTCTAGTGGTAGATCTCATTTTGAGATCTTAAGCCATTTTTTTCAAATCCAATAGTAGATTCCACCACTTTTTGTAGCATTCATTTTATTTAATTTTTTAATGTTTTAATTTTTTCTTCTCTCAACTCAACAACTAGCACTCACTCTCACCCTCTTCTCACTTTTTTTCCACTCTCTTTCACTCTCACATTTTCTCCTTTCCTTTCACATTTCTCTTTCCTCTTCTCCTCCTCCCCCCTTCACGCTTCCTCTTTTTTCCTCTCCCTTCATGTTTTCTTTTCTCTTCCTCTCTCTTCATGTTGCCTCCGCCCCCAACCACTACGCCCCTCCTCTTCCTCCACCCTTAACAACCATGACCCCCTCCCCTTCCTCTGTCCCCAACCACCATGAGTCCTTCCTTTTCTTTTCCTTTTCTTTTCTCTTTTCTGCACATCTCGGCGCTCCCGCACTTCCTTTGGTGTCGTTGTGCATCATCTAAATGTCGGCAAGGGTCATCACCCCTAGCTCGACACCACCATGGCCTACATCTCTTCATGTTCTGATTCTTCTTTTCCTTCCCATTGGTTCCCACCTTAAGTTGTAAGGGAGAGAGAGTAAAAAAAAAATTATTTTGATAAATCTACATATCTTCAAAGATTTTGTAGAAGACCACATTCTCCATGCTGGAGATTTTGGTTCCCCCCTTTGGTAAAAGATCTTTGAAAATCAGATTAAATTTAAGATTATTGCTCAAAATTTATAGTTAAAGATGTTTGACGAGTATTTCCTTAATTATTCTGATATAATTTTGGACTGAAAGTTTCTTTTTATTTTACCCATGTATTTAATTAGGGAAATTTTATTTTAGATGATATAATATTTTGCAGAGGCGTGTGTTGTAGAAATGGGAATTGAATGGCAAAGTTTTGGTCTTTACTTTAAAAAAAGAAAAACTGAGAAAAAGATTAAAGGACTTTGTTTTGTCAATAAAAATGAATGAAGGGGTCTGCGTGTGAGATGACAGTGGTACTGGTACCATTGCTCGCACTCTGCATTGGTTGTAGAACAGTATGAAAGGATGATTTCGTGTTATGTCTGTGTTGATTTTAATAACAAAGTTGTAATATTTGAGAAATTAAAAGTACTGAACTTGAAAATTGGAAAACGAAATTGAGTTAGTTTTTAAAAATTGTAAAACTAAAAATTGAAAATTATCCTGGGCCTTAGGAAAACAATTAATGTTTAAACATATTTTAAATGCTTCTACCAATCATTTTTCTTTTACTATTTTTAGTCGTCTGAAAATTTTTTTGTCACAAATGAACTCTCACGGTCATTAGTTAATTGAAAAACAGACTAAAAACCAAAAAAAAAAAAAAACAAAATTGGAACCAAGATTAATCAAACTTTAGTTGATAGACTAAAAACAAAATCCTTATATAATTGAGGGCCTAACAATAAAAACTTTAAATAGTTTAAAAATTAAAAATATTTTTTTTCTTTATTTCAATAACTTATAATCTTTAAAATCAGAACTATAATTTTAAATTTTATATTATAAGAGATGACCGAGAGACAACAAATGTGCAATAACAATAATTCATGAGTTATGAGTTGGTTGTAGGTGTCATTTTTCTGTATTGACGTGAGAGTAAAATATGCGAAGGATATCATTTAAAGTATCGGAGTAGGAAAAATAATTTATATCTTTTTTTAGGAAAATGGATTACTAAAAAAAACTAATAACTTATATATGTTAATTGAAATTGCTTAGTACTAAAATGAATTTTTTTACCAATTAACTTATTTTACTAAATCAATTTATAAGTTAATCAAACTAGTGTATAAATTACTAAAGTGACTTGTCAATTACAGTCAATGATTAAGATATTCTTCAAGTGCTTTTTTTACTGCAATTTTACTCATCTTATAATTCATGTGTAATTTTAATTTTCTAATTCTAATAATTTAATTGTTATAATTTATCGATTTAAAAAATAAGTTTGAGAAAAAATTATGTATTAATAATATAAAATAATTTTATATTATTATCCAATCACAAATAAATTATTATATATGATAAATTTATAAACTTATATTTAAAAGTTATACGGATAATAATTTGTGACTAAATGATATTAGAAAATTGCTTTCCACAGTAAATGAAATATATTAATTTTAAACTCGATAAGTTTTATAGCCTTATTTTGTTTATTAATTAATTAATATAATCATTAAAATATTATATCAATGAAGAAAATATATAAATATTTAAACAGCATAACAAACCAAATGTGTGAAATTTAAGAATATTTTTATATTTATTTTTAAACATTTTATACTTTTTTCTTTTGTTGTTTATGTAAATGAAGATTACGTTATTTTTTATTTTTATTAATTATAAAATAAAATATGTGATAAGATTTCAATAATTTTAGAAATTTAAAAATCTAAAAACCAAACATAAATCATTAAAATTATGAAAATAAAAAATCACATATAACCTAAAATATAATCGTTAAAAATGTAATTAGAACCGGACCACTTGGCGAGGGGATAATAGTAAGTACGTGGATTTGAGGTGAGCACCAAAAATGGGGCCCCACGCCACCTTTAATTCTTTTGTTTTTTTTAAGGGAGCCTTTTACTCGTGATTAATTATAAATGGACAAAATTTGCATTAGTTTAATAAGTGTTTTTTGTGCTATTCTTTTTTATTTAAAATTAAAGTTTTTTTCACAATAAATGTCTCCGCTAAAAGTCAATACATGTTATCAAGATAAAGTTTTGATAAAATAAATAAATACATATGAAGTTGTATCAAATATTTGTTTCAGGCAAATTTTGAAAAATAATACAATTTTTTAAAATATTTTGAAATCTGGGGGCTATTTGAAAACTATTTTGAAATTTGGGACTGTCAAGGCGTGTTTAAACATTAGGCGTGTTTGACCCCCTAGATTTTATTTAAACAACCCCTACTGATCCATTGCTTCACAAGTTCAACAGCCCCCCGGATTTTATTTAAACTTTTTGTTTTGTTGACGGCAAGAAATGAGTTCAGGTAGTGAGAGTGCTCGTGTTATGCTATTTTTTAATGGAAGGTTAGTTAAAGGATGACAGGGTGTTGTTTTTGAAGGGGATAACAGGCCGACGTATATCAATCGAAAATCAACACTGGGTGAATTGCATGAGAAGATATGACAAAAATTAGGTCTAAAAGACAACCAACATATCACTTTGGTGACAGAAAGATTATAGCAATACGAACAATACATGGGGTTTCAACTACTGGATGATGAAGACATAGAAATGGTAATGGAAGAATTTTCCAACCAGTCAAAGAAGGATTTTTTAGAATTGTAAGTGGATTTTACCGCAACAGAGGATGTTGTTTTACCCATAAGGTCAGTCGCTTTTAATTATGCACATAATGCATCATCATATGCTACTCCAGGTGTAAATGTGTCTGAGGAAGCTGAACATGACCTAACTTAGGTTATGGATGATGATGATGAAAATATCGCAATGGAAAATCGTCTTCTTGAGGAGAATGCTAGTGCGTCGGATAATGATGAGGATGCTAGTGTGCATGCGACTGAATTCCAAGAAGATATTAACGTGGGGTCGTATCAAATTCGTCATCATGCCGACGTTGGATCTACTCAACCAGAACAAGCTGTTGAAGGTATGTTAGATGACTGAAATCAATGAAAATGTAGTCATATATGTATATTTGTATATTATAGTATTTTATTTGCTCGATATGTTTAGTTGCTGAGGTCATTCCTATTTGGGATGGAATTCCACATTACACATATATTGATTGGAATCATCCAAGCGAAGAAGAATCTTTTACCAGTTCTGCTTCGGATTCGGGTTCAGTGCAAGGTCCATGGCAATTAGGTGGTGATTTGTTTATTAAACAGGAATTTGCATCCAAAAAGGACGCACAAATTGTAATTAAGCGAAACCTCATGAAGGAGCATCAAGAAGCAATTTTGGTTGAGAGCAAGCCTAACAAGTTTAGCATGAAGTGTGTTCGAAACAACGATGGTTGCCCTTGGAGGGTTAGGGTAATTAAACCAACGTACGGTGAGAAGTGGCTTGTTTCAAGATGGGGTGGAAAACACAATTGCCTGAATGATTATATTACACAGGTCACAAACAGTTTGATGTTGATGTTATTGCTTCACTTGTAGTAGGTATGTTTCTATTAAATTTGCTCTATATGAAAAATATTTATGTTGATATTATTGCTTCACTTGTTAATGTCAATGTTACAATTTCATTGTTAGGAATGGTTAAGGAGGAACTGTCTGTGTCAATTGCATTGGCTTAGGAGAGGATCACCAATACGCATGGATTTAAAGTTTCATATGGAAAGGCCTGGTATGCGAAGCAAAAAGCAATGACAATGATTTACGGGGATTGGAAATAATCTTATGCATTTTTGCCCAGGTGGTGCAACTACATGCTTCGTTT
The DNA here is from genome assembly GCA_007407185.1 of Glycine tomentella. Lineage (NCBI taxonomy): Eukaryota > Viridiplantae > Streptophyta > Magnoliopsida > Fabales > Fabaceae > Glycine > Glycine tomentella. Next base: position 165,795 of record PYAF01000723.1, on the reverse strand, counting down.
TTCACCAGGTTCTTTTTTTGATATTCAAACAAATGCTTATTTTGTGGCACATCGATTGGTACGGGAAAAGCGTGTATTTCATCGCATTTTTTGGACTTTTAGACAGTGTTGCGAGACTTTTAAATATTGGAAACCCATCATTCAAATTGATGGGACTTATTTATATGACAAGTATAAAGGAAAATTGTTGATTGCCACGAGTCAAGATGGAAATAATAAATGTCTACCACTGGTATTTGCCATTATTGAGGGGGAGACGTTGGAAGTCTGGGAATACTTCCTTGCTAACATTCGCTTCCACATTATCCAAATGCAAAATATATGTCTCATTTCAGATCGGCACCGGAGCATAATATCTGTTGTGGAGAATCATGTCGGTTGTCAACCACCTTTTGCACATCACGTGTTTTGCCTTTGTCATATTATCAGTAATTTTAATCAAAGGTTCAAGAATGCAAAATTGAAGAAAACCCTCATGACTTTAAGTATGTTAACAACTATTTTGAATATATTAAGCTGAGACAAATCTGTAAACGGAATAGTGTTAATGGTATTATTATTCTGCAGGTTATACTTCCTCTATGGTTGATTTTGACATAGCGTTTGCACGGTTTCATGATAGCAGTCCTGAGGTTGCAGAATAAATTGATGACATCCCTAAGGAAAAGTGGACACGTGCATATGATGTAGAGGGGAGAAGATATGGCCATATGACAACAAACTGAAAATAATAGGAATACTCACAATAACCAAGAGGGGGGGTGCATTGGTTAAAACCTTGGTATTTTAAAATTAATTCAAATCAGAGTTTAGGATCTTTATCACTTTCAAAACCAAGAAATCTTTTTACTCAATCAAATAACTCAGTCTTAAGAAATCAATAGCTCAAAACAGAACTTGTTGGACAATGGATATGAATCAAAGAATCAATGAACAAGATGAGTAATAGAGATAGAAAAACAAAAACACAAGCGATTTATACTAGTTCACTTTACAACAGAAACTACATCCAGTTTCTTCTAATTCACATTGAATTAGAGTTCCATTATTATAAATTTTTGTTCTTACAAGCTTTTACAAAACTCTCTTTATCAACACTAGATAAAGAATAGAAATCTAAAACCCTATTAGACTTCTAAAGAGTAAGAACCAGAGAACACTACTTTGTTCTTTAGCTAGAGAACCCTTTTCTAGACCCAAGCAAGAAGAACCCACTTACAATAGTCAATTACAACAAAAATTCAAAATGAATTTACAACCAAAGATTAAGGAGAGAGACAAACTGATGATCCAATGAATGTAATGCACATGAGTTACCAAGTTAGGTTGAATAGCAAACAAAATCAGAACATGCTTTTCCTTAACCTTGAAAAGTTTCTTGCTCAAGAATCATTCAAAGACCCATGAATGTTTTGAATGAAGTAAGAAGTAATAGAACTCATAAAATCACTTTAAAAGACTTAGAAGACTTGTGTATACTCAGTAATACGAAGTGGTCAAGTTAGAAAACAAGCCAAGCCTTCAAATTTATTTATAACAGATTTTGGTAACTAATTGTAATCGATTAAACGCGCTAGATGATCGATTAAAATGCTTATGTAATTGATTAAATTATCACTTAATCGATTAAAATGTTCAAGAAGGTTTCTGGGTTCCAGTAACGAGCAAAATAATCGATTAAACCGAGCTATAATCGATTAAGGTAGAAGGCTCAATTTCACAAAATGAACTGTGTAATCGATTACGAGTTTTGCTGATCGATTAAGTCAGAAAATAGACTTTTACCAAATTGCCTATGTAATCTATTACGGATAATGGTAATCGATTATCACAGCAAGGCTCAAAATATATTTTCAACTATGTAATCGATTACACTAAGTAAGTAATCGATTAAAACATTTAACAAAGCAGTTCAGTTTCAATCAAAGGCCAAATAATCAATTAATCTGATAGGTAATCGATTCAGTTGTTCATGAAGGTTTTTCCAGATTGAACGAAGAACAAAATAATCGATTATACCATTAAGTAATTGATCAAAACAGTAAAAAATCATTTTTCCAAAAACCTTTTAATCATATTAAATCCTTAACCAAAAAGATAAAAGCTTTGATGTTTTAATGAAAACCATTTAAGCTTGTTAATGGATGAATGAATGCAATGCAAGGATCAACAGATTGCCTTTCTCTTACACTTGATTCATTTACAAAACTTCAAGGCACTTCAAGCATGTTGAAAGCTCAAAACACATTTCTGAATCAAAGTCTTTCACTCTTCATGATTCTCCCCTTATATCCAACACAAACTTGTCAGAATCAGTGAATAGGGTGTTCAAGGGAGCAAGGAACATGCTTATCACTGCTCTTGTGAAGCACACATACACCAGATTGGTTCATTATTTTGTATGCAGAGGTCAGGCGGCTTCTTCACAGCTTCAACATTCACGACGACATTGCAAAAATGTGGTTGATGCTATGAGGCATAGTCAGTCCCTTGCTAAAGGCCACCATGTACGTATATATAATGTTGATCAAACATTATTTGAGGTGGAGGAGGGCTGGGAGAGGTAATATTCAGTCAACCTTGCAGATCGTTTTTGTCAATGTGGCAAGTTTAAGGCCTTCAAATACCCATGTAAACACGTCGTAGCTGCTGATTTACATGTTCGCCAAAATCTTTATCAATATGTGGATGATGTCTTCCTCGTATGCAACTTGGTTCAGGCTTATTCATTGCCATGGTAGCCAATCGGAAATGAACGTGCTATTCCACCGAGTGAAGATTCAGTTCTTATACCTGACAGGGAAATGTTGCGTGCAAAGGGTAGTTCAAGGTTCACCAAAATACGTAACGAGATGGACGAAGTCGAAACAAGTCAAAGATGTGCCAGATGCGTAATTTGCAAGCAAGTTGGACATAATCGGAGAAATTGTCCTACTCGTGGTGGTACTTCATGATTTTGTAATTATGTTTTTTTAATTGATGTTATGTTAATGTATTTCATTTATAAATATGTTGTCTTACCCCTGTATTTGGTTGAGAGAGGTGATATTACTCATCATGTTTTGCATGTGATTACACATACGACAATCCCGTTTTAAAAATGGATAACTAAATAACAAATTAGGTGGACCCTAAACTCTAAACCGTAAAGACGAAACCATAATCCTTAAACCAAACATCCTAAACCCTACATCATAAATCTTAAAAAAACACCCTGAACCCTAAACCCTAAACACTAAAACAAATACCCTAAACCCTAAAAATGACAAACTAAACCCTAAACCAACCATCATAAACCCTAAACCCTACACCAGACACCCTATGCCCTAAAGATGACACCATAATCCCTAAACCAAACATCCTAAACCCTAAACACTAAACCAACCTTGGGTGCGAGGTGTAACGACCCACCCAGTCGCCACTGTATCACTAACTCTTAACCGTAATATTAATGTAACTTTTTAAATAAATAAAAAAAGAGAACACCCCTTTTAAGTTTTCAAAGAAACTGTAGTAAAACTTTCGTGAGCCCAAGGTGACCATCAACACAGAATATGTAGGTAATCACAGGTACGTACGAGGTAATTCAAAATATATATATATATATATATATATATATATATAAATGCGTAAAACAAAGCATAATTTAATTATAAGTACAAAAGGACTATGTCCCAAAATACATCAAGCATGTAACAAATGAACTAAGGAATTTAAACGTCGGGGTGTAATTAGCAAAACACGAGTATGACTATCAAAACAAGAGGTACATTTAGCAAAATACAACTCCTGCCCGGGATCCCAAATAGCGGTCATCTCCCCGGTCACCTATTGTTGTCCATCTGCTCACACGAACACGGTCCGTGATCATCACAGGTACCAAACCACCCGATACAACAAAGCAAGGGTGAGTTCATTATGTAAAACAACAAGCAACAGATAACATTAGTTAAGGATTACAGTCAAAGCGTTACAATATCACCACAAAAATTCAGGTTTTTCCAACACGCAACAAATCATAAACAGGCATTCACGAACATTTCACAGGTTGACTAAAAAAAAAAATGCCTAGCATGATGCATGTTCCTGTCTTAACTCTCAATCATGCAATGTGGTACCATCCCGGAAATAGGCCAAATCCATGGTCCAAATGATAGTTGTAGTTGACATCGAGGTCACTCTGTCATGCACAGGACTCACCCCTATGGTGATCAGCCAAACGGGTGTCATAAGGATCTCCCTACAGACGTGGCCCCCCAGTACTTCTAGTACTATTAAAGTCAATCATCCTATTTCCGTCATGCAAATGAAGTATGTCTCTCATGGGCGCCATCAACGTATGGCCCGACACAGGAACTTCTTGCCCTGGCTAGGATCTCTATACATTCCCATGTTACATACACACACTGCCCCAAACAAGGGTCTTTCCCACACGGGCTCATCAACACACTGACCATGGTCCTTTGAGGTTTACCACTGGTCTCGACATCTCACATTCTTCATGCACAGATGCATGCTACGCAACTCGCTTAACTCGACCTACCTATCCCTGTAGCCGACATCAAAACAAGGGTGTAACACATGTATACAAGTCGACCAACCCCTTCTCGGTACTCAGCACCTTCACGAACACTTCTGCAAAGTGTCTTGGGAGTCTTTCAGCATCAAAATGCCAACTTCGCACACATGCACGGGGGTTTCTTACAACATCAACTTCCCCTTCAAGAGCACCACACTAGAACATCATCAACGTCAGCACAAAAACCAACCAACGAACATAAAGCGTGACCTATTACATCCACTCAAAGGCATGTTTTCTGGAAAACAACATACATACAAAGACATGCAATCATCGCCATGGTTGGACTCCCTGGTCCTCAACCATGTTGCCTAAGGCTGTTATCAAACATAATAAACTCCCTCACCTAACCAGGAGTTCGTTCACGAGCTTCACGACGTATTGTCCTAAGCTTCTGTTCCGACCACGAGTTCCTCCTCGATGTCGGGGTTTCCTAGCAGTGACGGCGAGTTCAAGGGAGAAGGGGTTCTGGGTGAGCTATAGAGAGAGAACAGAGAAAAGCAAGAGGAAAGTGCAAAGAAGAGGGAGATGAATACGTTTCCACTGCACACTTCTTATAATAACCTAAGTTCCTAAAAAAAATTATTATTTTATCTGGCGCTGATAGCGTGGGACCTGGCGCTGATAGCGTGGCACTGTAGCTGCAGGCCAATTTTCACCGTTTTTGGAGCGATTAGCGCCAGGAGCGGCGCCGTTTGCGCCAGAATGTGACCTGTGGCACGATTAGCGCCAAATATGGCGCCAGTAGTGCCCTGGAAAACACGTTTTCACTGGATTTTGGCTCGGATAGCGCCAGAAATGCTCTAGAAAGTGCATTTTCTCTGGAGTCTGGCGCGATGAGCGCCAGAACACGTCTGGGCCAGTATAAAAGGCCATTTTACGCGTTTTTGAAGGGAAAAACCCTTCCATCTTCTTCCTCTGACCCCAAACCTCCATTGAAGCTTGGGAAAGCTTCATAACCCCTCCATACTTCATCTAAATACTCCCTAGCTACCAAAGAGCATGATTAGAACCCTTTATGAGCTAGATTCCAGCCTAGATTCCAAGAGAAAACCAAGAACCTCCATTCCTTAAGGGACTTTGGGAAGCTGAGTTTTGGGAGGAAAAGAAGGCGATTCAAGGACGCCAGAGCTGAGAGAAGGGATTCTCCAGCCTTGCTCGACTGTTTAGAGGTAAGAAACTTAAGTTTCACCGTTTAATTTATGAAATTGGTAATGGGATGAATAGTAACCCATTTGTGTTAGGGCTGGAATTAGGCTTGGATTCTTTAGAAAAGTATGCACAGGAGGTTGTTCTGATGAATTCTAAGCTTTGAAACATGATTTTTTATGAAGTTTGGTTTTGGCTCTGAGTTTGGTATGGGTAGGAGGGATGTTGAGTAAATGGAAGGTATTATGATAGATATGAGCCTAAGTGCCTTTACAAAAGTTGTTCATATGGCCAAATAAACAGTGAAAATGTGCTGAAATAACAGTTTCAGTGAAATTGAATAATCACTGAAATGTGGAATGATTAGATCATTGAATTGACTTATACAGAGTCTTAGAGAGACTCTAAGGCCTTGGTTAGGCTGAGATAGATCCTACTAAGGGTCTGTGAATTGCCTATAATGTGGTTTACTCTTATAACCCTAAGATAGAGGACAAAGAGGTTGATATAGAAAGGAATAGTGTTTCCTTTCATTTTAACGGTTAAGGACCGTTATTGATGATTGTCTGCATGCTTGGTGTAGAGCGTGAGATTTACATTGCTGGTGGTGGTGACCACGAAGCTGGAAGAGCCAGTATTGAGCTGAGATCAGGTAAGCTCATTGTTCTTTGAGTCTTTTCCTTACTTGCACTCCACCATACCCAAAAGGGGTGATGGTTATTGTATTGCCTATATATATATATGTATGTGTTAAGACTGGGTGTACTGTTTTGATTGAATCATTAGATTGATAATAAGAGGAACACTGTGATAGTGTTCTGCGATTGATGATGAGTCAAGTACTGTGATAGTGTGGTGTTGTGATTGAAAGAATTCTTTGGCCAGTAGAATAGAATAGTGTGAAATTCCGTGGAAATGTACCTGTCAGATGATCATCTACCTTAGGCAACAGACTAAGTCCTAAGGTAATGTACCTGCTAGATGACCTTCCTTCGGAATAGGCATCCAATGGGACTCTGAGGAAATGTACCTATCAGATGATCTCCTTTAGGCAACAGAATTAAGTCCTAAAGGTAACGTATCTGTCAGATGATCCTCCTTAGGCATTGGACAAAGTTCTAAGAGAATCTTTCCATGAGATAGCTGATCTCTCATCCATGTGATGTGTGTATACATATATGGTTACACTTGTATGATATACATGTGATATGTTATAGGAGAGCTGTGATGGCTCTTGTAATGCAACTTTTTATATTACATATGCATGGAAGTAAATCAAGGGGAGGAAAGACCACCAAGGACTCTGAGTTTACTGAGATTATTATCTCACCCCTATTGGGGCTTATATTTGCAGGTGATGATCCAGGAGTAGCTGATAAATCCCAAGGCAAGAGGCCTGAGTAGGGATAGTGCTTTGATAACCATAGGCATAGAGTGATGAGCATGTTGGCTCAAAATTTTGATTATGCCTATATTTTGTACCTTGAGGGGATATTTGTACGTTTTGAGACTATTATACCTTGTATATTGTAAGAATTTCCCACATATGTATATAATGTACAATTGATTTTATTAATGACGCTTGATGACGTCATTTTGTTTGAAGCTTCTTGTTCTTTTATAATATTGCTACGCGATTCTGATATAATAATAATGTTAATACACCGGGTGCACACGGGGTGTTACACTTCTGCTCTTAAGTACTCAGTTGATAGGACATGTCCACCATGCGTGTACGGGCAGCAACCACAACCAATCAAAGTTGACTTAACACATCCATTATCAAACACGCACACCAAGGCAGAACAATAACAAACAACACTTATAAAAAAATCGAGTAATCAAGCAACATAATTACACATACATAAATGTCCAGATTAGCAACTTATAATCTGGGGTGTTACACGAGGCCTGGGACCTACAATGGGCTCAGGAACATGGTGCATCTGTTTCTGTCAACGCTCTAGCCCATGTCCATCCTATCTTTGAGGGCCAACGCCAACAAACACTTGTAGCTCCTCCTGAAGATGGGATTCGGGTGCATGTGGCCCTGCCTCCTCCAGGCGACAACTCTCTCTGAAGATAAACATTATGCGACCGACCTCCTCCTGCCCCCACTCGCGGGTGTAACCCGACCACTGCTCATGACCAAGCACGAAGTACAGCATCTCCAGCCCATCTAACTATAGATTAAAATATATAAACATTAGTGTGAATCATGTTCTGTATCATAATAAATATAAAAAGACAAATTTAATGTCAGCAAAACGTACACCACGACCACTCTTGGCAGCCATCTTCGAGATGTACCGCTTCCTATTTTCCCTGTACCAAACCATGTACTCATGGTTTGGTGACATGAAGCCCTGAAGCAGAGGGGGAAGGTCGATGTGGTGGTCCCTAACCTCCCAGCGTCTAATAAATGGACTCAGCTTACGAACCTAGTTATCTTCTCGTTTATCGTGCAAGGAAAGGTCATGCACACCCTTCAGCTTCCTGGGAGCACGTGGATTGGCTGATCCCTTCCAAATTGGCGTATGCATCTTTCCGGCTGCGAATATTCAACTGTGTGGAAGCATATAACAGGAATAATTGCCATCCACAACAGTCGTTGCTGATTAGATGCACCAAGAAAGTCGTACTCTACATATGGTTGCCAAACCACCTGCACAGACTAGATAAACACACAATTATGTAACGACATGGACCACAAATGCACAGTTAAGAACACTTAAAAATAACTAAACGTACCTCATCCCGACTGAGGGATTCCAATCTTATCCTATACCAGACAGCTCGGGTGCTCGAAACCGGCCTAAAGCATTAAACCTTATTTCAAAATAACTGACATTAGAATACTATAAGACTGAATTCCAAGAATTGTTAAAAAAAAAATATACTAACACATATCGGTTTCTATAATGCCACTCCGGATGAGTAGGCTGCAGAATAGTTGGAGCAATGGGTGGGAATCTCAGCCACGCCCACACCTGAAGCAGCATATGACACCCACCAATGTCACTTCTACTTGGATCTGTACACTCGAACATTTGTCTAAACAAATGTGCAAGGACTGCAAAACCCCAACTATATCCTCCAATCTCCTCGAAGTCCCCTGCAAGCAATGGGACGTAACGCGCCGCGACCATGCTCCCCTTAGATCTATCGCTCAGGAGCCATGCTCCAAGAAGTCGTGCAATGTGCGCCTTCGTAAAGCGCATCACAACGATCAAATCGGGAAGTACCTCACCTCAGTGCGCAAAATGTCTATTAAAGAAAGACAGGCGCAAATATCCACCTCTAAGCTCGGTGTCTGCTTGAGGCTCATGACCAAAAACCTCCTCATTGACGGTGTCCCATTCGGCAATGGTGACTCCTATAACGACTTTGCCCTCGGTGGGCAATCCTAAAATATCAGCCACGTCTTCCAACGTGATAGTCATCTCTCCTTGCGTCATATGGAAGGTATGGGTCTCTGGTCTCCACCGCTCAACCAGAGCACTAATAAGTGCAGGGTCGATCTAAAACTCAATATGTCGCATGTGTGCGACATGTAGAAACCCGACATTCCTTAACATATCACCAACGATGTCAGGTATATCATCGTGATGTGCCCCCCCCCCCCGGTCACTTTACCACGTCAAGTCTTCAACAGTCAAGTTGTGTCCTCATTCCACACAGCTTGTGAAACGTGGGTCCACTTAGTACGCCTACGCAAAACACCTAACTTATACGGGGTAAGAATAAAATGTGTCGTCGGATCCATGGGCTCACCCTCATGATCGGATCCAGAGCATGAAGAATCAGTCGAAGATGAATCAACCATTTAATGAATATATTAATATAAGTAAATGAAAATTTAAATTAAAAAAAATTAACTTCGGTTCACAAAACATTACAAATAATTATCCTATCAAATAAATTAAACCTAATGTACATCGCTAACAACCCTAAACCCAAAACATACAAAACCCTAAACACTCAAAAATAAACCCTAAAAGAAACACCGTCAACCCCAAACCCTCATCCCTAAACCCGTAAACCAAACACCCTAAATCCTAAACCATTAACCTAAACACCATCAACACTAAACCATAAAACCTAAACCCTTAACCCTAACCCTAACCCAAACACCCTAAACACAAAACAATGAACCATAAAACAAACTCACTAAACCCTAAACCCTAATCCCTAAATGCTAAACCCAACACCCTAAACCCTAAACCCTAAATACTTAAACAAACACCGTCAACCCCAAACCCTTAACCCTAAACCCATAAACCAAACACCCTAAACCCTAAGCCCTAAACCATTAACCTAAACACCATCAACACTAAACCCTTAACTCTAACCCAAACACACTAAACACAAAACAATGAACCATAAAACACACTCACAAAACCTTAAACCCTAATCCCTAATCCCTAAACCGTAAACCCTAGACCCTAAACCAAACAACGTAAACCAAACACCCGAAACCATAAACACTCAAACAAACACTGTCAACCCCAAACCCTTAACCCTAAACCCGTAAACCAAACAACCTAAACACTAAATCATTAACCTAAACACCATTAACACTAAACCATAAAACCTAAACCCTTAACCCTAACCCAAATACCCCAAACACAAAACACTGAACCATAAAACAAACTCCCTAAACCCTAAACCAAACACCCTAAACCCTACACCATAAACCATAAACCAAACAACATAACCCAAGCACCCAAAACCATAAATACTCAAACAAACACCATGAACCCCAAACCGTAAATCGTAAACCCGTAAACCAAACACCCTAAAAACTAAACATTTAACCTAACCTAAACACCATCAACACTAAACCCTAAACCATCAACCCAAAACCATAAACCATTATCCCTAAACCCTAAACACTAAATCCTAAACCTTACACCTTGACAATTTTCTATGAACCTAACATGTACGCTGTTAGCAATTTCATATGGCTCTAACAATTTTCTAATTCAATAATATAACATATTAAATAATATTCAAAATTATTAAATTTACTTACTTGTTGGCAGAGTTTCGCTGTAGAAATAATCTACTCGAACTCTACAGAGAAGGGTAAAAAACTTTTAGAGAGAGAAGCTGAAATAGTAGGACTTGTAAAAAGTTTTTTTTTGCCCATATATTACACTCAAACTTGACAGCCCTAGATTTCAAAATAGTTTTCAAACAGTCTCAGATTTCAAAATATTTTAAAAAATTGTATTATTTTTAAAAATTTTCCTTTGTTCTAAGTTATATTTATATATATATATATATTTATTTTTCTTTTTTTTTACTTTAATTTTATCTTATCTTTCTTTATTGTTTATCATATTACTTATTATCTTTATTATTTTTTTTTCTTCGTCTCTCTTTCCTCCACTTAAATCACCCTAAAACCAAATAGATGTTCATAATTTTTTATTACCTATATTCTTTGAATTTTAATTAAAAGCTATATTTTTTAACACAAAGAAAATTACTGCATTTCATTCAAGATAAAAGATTCAATATAATGTGGAATAAGCTAAAAATATATGGGAACTAGCATAACATCTTGACACCTTGACCAATTGGGGGCAACACAATTGGCTTATTTATTTTTATATTATTATCTAATTATATACTAATATACATGATAAAGTTCTTCAAATTTACATGAATTTTGAATAGTTATGTTATATATGTTAATAACTTTTTGAATAAATTTTCAGTAAAAAAATAGTTATGGCATATATAAATTTTGATTTTAATTTCTAAAAAAATTTCTTACCAATTTTGGTTTTTCTTAATTTTTTTTATGTATTTAGTCCCTTAAATTAGAGACTATATTTTAGTCTTCAAGTAACAACTTTTATTTTTTTCTTCAAATTTATAAATTTTCTTTTTAATTTTTTTTCAAATATAAATTTATAGTTTTTAGTCTCAATTTCTGGTAAAAGTGACTAATTGTCTTTTTTTTTCAAAATTAAGAAGCTAAAAATACAATTTTTTGTTTGAGAGACTAAAAAATCTTACCGTCTTATTTGAGG
>PYAF01000723.1:119656-152130 GCA_007407185.1 Glycine tomentella | reverse complement strand
AGTTATATCTAGCATTTTTAGATGTTATTTGAAGTGATATTTTTTAAAATGTTAGCTTCTAGTTTCTAACTTTTTATATTTATTTGTTTTTTGTTCTTGAATATTTATTAGATTTCCTTTTTAATCTTTTATATTTAAGGTACAATTTTATTATTTTATCTTTTATATAATTTTACATTTTTAATTACTTCAACAAGTAATTTTGCTAATACTTACAATTCAAAAAACTAATTTATCAACTTTCAAAGCTACCAGTTAGTTTTTCAGCTTATTTTGTAACACATAACCTATATTTTTTCTTTTTTATAATGGTGTGAGTTAGTTAAAAAAAAGTCTTATAATTAAAAATAGGATAATATTCATCATAGTAAAACAATATGATATAATTTTTTAATTTATTTTTTAAGGATTTTTTCTAATTTTATTTTTTATATAACTTTAGAATTTAATTTTGGCTTAATTATATATTTTGTTCCAATTTTTTTATTTTTGACGAATTAATATAGCTTATCTTTAACCCCAACTTTTAACAAACTTATGAATCTCACCTTCATCATTTTATCTTTAACATAGTTGCATTTTTTGGGTCAAAATTTGCACCCAACTTTTAAGTTTATTAATAAATAAATGATGGAAGGTAAAATATGAAAATTTCTTTAGAAACGGAGCTAAAATAAGCAAAATTAATTTATCAAAAAGATAAAATTTACTAAAAATAAAAATTTAGGAATACAAAATACAATAAAATCTTCTTTGATTGAGCCGGCGGCAGAGAAGTCAAAAGTGAGTGTGGTACCCACAAACTCCACTTGGAACAATCCCACAAGCCTAATCCCACCGCGTGCTTCCGTTGGTCCCCAATGTGGTCCAAACCCACTACCTGTTGCCACGTGTCACTATTTCTTTGTCCCGTGAGTGGCAGAAAAGGGTAGTGACGTATTTCACTTCATGGTCCCTCCAGTGCAATTTTTCACGAACTTTAAACTTTAAAGAATTATATTGTTATTATTATTTTAATAATAATAACGTAATGGATGTCATTAAATATAAATTAATAACTTTTTATGTATTATACGAATGTTTTTAAATTTAAAAATACAGAAATAAAATATATTAGAAAATTAAATAATGATATAATTAAGTATTTAAAAATAATATAATATGCTTTATTATCTAAAAATAAATTAAATAAATATGATTTTTGAAATTAGAGAGAGGATTATATAAAAAATTATTTGAACATGCTTTACATTTGATTTTAAGGGATTTTTATAAGTATTTTTATTTTTATAGGAGTAATCTTATTTAAAATACATTCAAAGTTTCAAACAATGTCTCTCCCAAATTCCCCATACTTAATATTGAGCATATAATAATGTTAAAATTTATTTTCCCTCAAAAGAACAAGTCTCTTCTCGTTTTAAGAAAATAAATAAATCTCTTCTTGATATGGCGAGTGAGATGCAAAATTTTAATTTAATTTTAAATTAACAAATTAAAGAAATTTACATTATTATCACTAAAAAAAATTCTCTATCCTTTATATTCAAGGAAGAGTAAGGGTTTAAATGAACTAATTTAAGGTATACATAAACTTTTGATCTCCATAAAATGGAGTTTTTTAGTGTTTTAAGTTTTTTACAAACTAATTTATTTTTATCTTATAAATTTAATTACACACACTTGAATAACACACACACACATATATATATATATATATATTGAATGATATTATTAATGATTTTGTGGGAAAAAAAATCAAGGGCATCAAAAATCTTAGAACCAACTTTGAAAAGAGGAAAGTATTTCCCTAAAAAAAACAACAGAGAAAAGTAGTATTATCATATCATATACTCAAATTTGTTAAGACATAAAAGGGTATATTTAAATATAAGAGAGGAGAGTAGTATAATACCCGCATCTTTCAAGAAAGGATAATATAATTTACTCTTAAATATTATATTTTTCTATTTGTCTCAAATATTATTAATATTTATTTACCAAAAATGTAAACGAAGTTAATACTTATTTAAATTAAATTTAAAATCTTAATACACCAAAAAAAAAACTATTTCCTTCCAATTCAAGATAAATAGGTTATGAGATTATTATAATCTTAGTCAATTTGATTAGATTTTGATTGTTATAATTTGATTTTTTTATGCTGGTGTGTTATGATTTGATTTTTCATATCATATAAAATTAATAGACCTGTTTTTAATTAAATATTTATTTTATAATTTTATTTTAACTTTAAAAGTTTTATCTTTATAATTTATTGTATGCACCAAAGGTATCGTTATTCAGGTTTCAAAAAATCTGACAATTTTGATAAAGGTACGGTACTCATAGAATGTATCACCTTATATATGGATTCCACTTACACTTTCAAGATATACAAATGATTTTGAGAGCTATAATTCTAACTTAGAGAAAAAAAAAATTATAGAAAGATTTGAATGCAAAAGAAGTTTGTTCGCATGAATAATATCTCTAACTTGTGAACTTCAAATCTTTTGGTATTTATGGGCAGCTTTAACTAATGAACTTTGTGACTTGTGAAGCTTTCATCTTCTTTTTGTTAGTGAAGATATCCATTGGGTCATTTAATGCAATATTTAATACAAGTCACCAATTTGTCATGTTGATACGATAAAATAACCTAATTCTCTTGTTATTTCTACATTTCATATCTTATGTCATTGATGATATATGTTTTGTGTACTTATGAACTTTGAAATTTGCTTTGACATGTCTTTTGATAAAGTGAATAGTTTTTATGTTGACTTTGTTTTCTTTCATGGTTTTCAATAGATCATATATGAATATAATATTTAGTTTTTGCAAGGAGAAACATCATAGAATTAAGGGGTTTAATTATGTGTAAAAAAAGTGGTTTGATTAACCACTTATAAAGACAGACAAAAGCATATTGATGTTTTCGTTTGAAAGCACAAAGATCCTATTATAAAAACTTAATATTGTCTTTAAAGTATGTAACTTTAAAATATCATCTTACCTTCAGTTAAAAGCTTTTAAAAAAAATGGGGGCTAAAGACCTAATAATGGATTAATAACCTCGAGGGAAAACAATAGAGACAGCGTCAGCGATACACAGAATAATAAAATCAAAAACTCTAATTTGGCTTTGTAACGAAAGGCCAAAATTAGCCATCCTATGAACAACTTGATTTGCTTCTCTCATCACATGCGACCAAGAGAAAACTCCTCCTTTCAACACAAACTCCTAGATGCTTTGCACAATGCTAGAGCAAGGGTGTGTTAAGCAGCATCCGTCCTGTACAAGGTTAATTGTCACTTGCGAGTCTGATTCAACCTCGAATTCTCTGAAACCCCTTTGCCAAGCTATGTTTATCCGGTGCCCATAATTCAGTCTTTCAGAAACCTATATTATGTGCAAACGAAAAAATCATCGCTCCAAAATGATTCCTGAACACGCTCCCTTACTATAGATTTTTCTTTAGAGACAAGGACAAATACATCTGTGTTCAACTTGAACTTCTTAGGGTTAAGATGTTTCCATTGAATTCTAGGTCTCTCTATGTTGCTCATACGTCAGACTCGGATGTTGTTTATGCTACAAGCTAATCTTACTAGCATCCACCTACTGCATACTGAGTTACGTACGGGGCCTAAAAGGTGTTGGAAATAATTTTCAAACAGAAAGTTATTTCGGTAGAGCTGAATTTTGTCCAATGCAACCGCAAACAACATGGTCCAATCTTTATCATTCATGACATAATCAAACATCAAATTGGCAAGGATCCACTCCTTAATCTCACCATTGAAAATTTTCAAGTGCATGAAACCAAGGAGAATGACGTACCAAACAACTTTAGTTCTAGGATAATGCCTACACTACTAGAAATATACCTTTTTATGACGCACATACGACGATGGTTCTTTCGAAACTGTCTTAGTTGGCTATGCGGTGGCATTGTGGTAATTATGAGGTTATAAACAAAGACGGTTATGTTAAAAATCGTCATCGTAATGCTTTAATTTTAACCGGTGGCATTTTTGTGATTTTTTGGAACTTAAATCAAAGACGGTTTTTCCTTCAACCATCTTTGATTTTTGAAGCAAAATCAAAATAAAAAAATACCCAAGCTATCCATTGCATGCCCTACACCTTGAGTCTCATTCTGTGATGAAGAGAATCCCAAATATTCCCGTGCCCTAGTGTCACTCTAATTCCGCGAAGTTAACCCCAAATATCACGTGCCCTAGCCTCATTGTTGTTCTTTGAAGAGAAGAACTACGTACCCGTATCCCTGAGTCTCATGCCGTTGGCCTCTGCTTCGACCTCCAAATGGTATGCATCTATTGTGCCTTCTGCATAGTTTATTTAGTCCCTTTTGCTGTTTGCACACGTTGTGTGATGAGTGATGACAATTGACACCCACTTTATATGCTCAAAAATTGTTCTCCTTTTTTTTTATTCTTGTGTCTATAGTAGGGTGAGATTCAGATTCCTTTTTTTCTTTTACTCTTCTAAAGGGTTGTTTGTTGTAGGTTTTGTTGAGATTGGTACTATGGTATGGTAGTTGGTAGTACTCTTTGGTTTTGCTTAGTTTCTGACACTATTAACTGTGGTTACTTGTTGAGGCTTCTGCTTCTGCCACTGCTGCTGATCCTAAAAAAACAAAACCTGCAATTGCAACCTCATAAGATTCCCTATCGAATAACACTAGCACAATGGATAACAGTCATAACACACACAACAAAACACAAACAAAAGCTAATTACTAAATGCTATCTTGGTGACTGACTCACGTGTCTGGCTTTTAATTATCTACAAACAAGGGAGTAAAAGGACATAGTAAATTTTTTTAGCAGATTGTTGGAGTTAGAGTTGATGTTTCTTTCTTTACGTGTGCATCCCAAAATATTTGTGAAGAGTATGCAGATTCATTTCAACTTTCAATGAGTTGAAGTGGTTGGTGGTTGTACTGGGAGGGGAGGTAAAAGCACAAATTACAATAGGACATGGAACTCTGTCACTGATCCAACTTTTGATTGAGCTAAGGAGATGTGACATGGGATTGCAAGAAAGAATGGGAGTGGGAGAAAAAATGGTACATGTGGCCTATGAGAGCTTGTTGATGCTTTTGCAAAGAGAGGCAGAGTGTGGTTAGAGAAGATATTAAATATCTTTTGGTCGTTTTTTAGCCCCACAAACGCAAAATTTATAATAATAAGGCCTTGTCACAAACCCCAGCTTATCTTTTCAGAGTTTAACCAAACCCTCAACTTTCTCCTCACTAATATATAATAGTATAATAAATACATAGATATAAAATTATTTGGATGGCTAATAAAGAAGTGTAGGAGAAAAAAAATGTATGTTCAATCACTGCTCCTTTTAATAAAAATTAATAAATTATTAATTAATATTTATGAATAAAAAAAATATATAGAATATACTCACTCACTCTTGAAACTTTGTTTAATAACTCTAGATGGATGCTAGTGATCATCTATGATTAAGGTCATGGATGATACAGAGGTAACTCTCAATGGCCATCTCTTCTACCCACACCTTTTTAATCCTTTGATAATGACATCTAACAGCTTTTTTGGTTTCTTTCCTATCTGTACTTTGCAGCTTCACTATTAAGAAAATGTTTGATTTAGCTAAAAGAAACAACATCCACCACTGTGCATTGTCATTACTCTCCTACACTTGTTCTTCCAACTAAAATAATCATGTCGCCCTCAGACATTCAAAAACGAGGAATTTTTGCTCAACTAGAACAACAAAGGGTATGCAACATGCACTAACGAGCTTGTTGCTTATCAAGTAGTGGTACTATTGCCAAGTTATGGCAACTTGTTTTATCAATTATTAATTAACATGCAAGTTTATTTCTATGACTATGCCATCCAAATCCTAGTTTATTATCATTGTGGTATGGGAAATGGTAACTCTAGGCATGCTCAAACGTCCTTCCTCTCCCCACTTCTTTCTTCTCTATGCTTTAAAGTAGGTACAATTTATTTTGCTGAAATTGATCTGTTTGGCTTTGGAATTCAAAGTCTGTTTTAGTTGAATTATAAAGTAGAACTTTCTTTTCCTTTGGTTGGTAATTTGATAGTAGCATATACTAATTTGTTATAAGCAGGATAGGCTTTAATCAAGTCTCAACTCACAAGGTAGTGTTTTTCTGGCAGTTGGAGCCTTATATCTCAACTTCCTTTTCAGAAAAGTTCAGTTAAAAAAATGAGTAATTACCGTCAATAAAATATATAAAAAAATACATAATGGCCAAAAAATATAGACTTGTAGGAGACTTCATTTAACTACTTTTTTTGATTTTGTTGTTCCCTCCTTCTCTTACTTTTTTTGATTTAGTTACGCCATAATAATAAGAACTGTACAATTTGCACATATTAGCCTATTAGGGGCAAAATGTTCCAGTAGGAATTATTGTCTTCAAATCAGTGGATGTGGAAGTATATGTAATTCCTCAAAACAAGTGAGCTGAACTTGCAAATAGAAATGTCGAGCTAAAGATTGTAGTTTTGTTCCTTGAGCTTATTCTGTTTGTGAAATGGAAAGCTAATAAATCATATTATTTTAGTATGTTATCTTTCGGCGTGGCATTGGAATTGATCGAACAGCTGACTACTTTGTGATGGAGAAAGTAGACATGCTTATTGGACGCTTTTGGGCATATCTATTGAGAGTAACTAGGTAAGCAAACTCAATCTGGAAAATTTAGTATTCGATGCTAATGAATATCCATTGTGAGAAGTCATGATATTGATTAATATATTAACTTTTCTCAGCAAGAGATGTGAAAGGCCAATGTAAAATAATAAATTGTTTCCATGGATTATAGTCAACAAGTCTTTTTATTATACTCAATGCGGGTTTCCTAATAGCTTAAGTTATGTTTGATTCTCCTTTAAACATTGGTTGCATGAATTCCAATGCATCTAAGTGAAGAAGTAATAAGGGGCTTGCTTTGGCAAAATTACGTCAGAAGGGTTTCCAATGGTAACCCAAACAGACATTTCAACTGTGCAGTGAAAGGCCATATTTTTAATCTAGACATGTGAATGTACCAGAGTATACACATCATGCTTCTTAGGCTTTTCTTTTCTTTTCTTTATAGAAACCTTTTAAAGTTGTATTGCTTGCAGGTTGGAAAAGCTTCTATCCAAAAGGTCAAAAAGGCGCAATAAGAAAGATCCAAAGAAGGACAATGAAATTAACTCTGAAGCAGATGGGCAGGACCTTTATGTTGAACGGATACGTCTTGAAAATATGCAACTAAGGTCGTAAAGTGCTTCTCTCTCTCTCTGCATTGTTCTTGTTGTTACTACTATATTTCTTGTTATCTTATCTTCTTTCTGGATGAGGAACAGTGCCTTTATATAATAGTTTCACTTGTAATAGATGCTTATCGGATGAATTTCTTCATGTAAGATTGACAATTATCTGCAAGTTGAATGTTGTTGCTTCTGATAATCTAGATTTGTGTAAATCCTGATTGTTGGCAGCTTCCATTTAACTGAAGATTTAAAATTCTCATTATATGCTCTGTGCCACATAAAATTTTGGTATGGTATGCTCATTACTCTGGAATTACAACCATCAAAGTAGTACAGACTCATGAATGGTTTTATATTATATTTGTAACATGTCCCATAACTTAAAGAGCCCTTTGGCGTTTGGCTTTGTAGTATCAATAATGCACAGGTCAACCTACCTTGTTGAAATTCAACTTTTTATTAGAAGAACGAGGACAGTGAAGATTGAACTCTAGATCACGTGAACTTTGAGACTCTGATACTTTGTCCTGAACTAACTATCCTAAAAACTTGTTAGGTGACTGAACTATCTTAAAAACTGAAGTTGTTAGGGGAAGTCCCATGACTGATTTTATTATTACATCTCTAACCATTAACAATGAACATTTCCAAGATAGTAGTCAACCTGGATTGAGGTTTTTGGTCTTCCTTAAGCTTAAGTATATGAGCATGGAGAATTCTATTGTGATAAAATCTTTAACTTAATTATATATAGAAGTTTTAGTACGTCTACTGATTTGTATTTGAAGCACATGATGTTTGCTTCTCACCAAAAATGCTATTATCTACGTTGCATAAATTTTTGAATGTGTGATGATCTGGTCACTCACTCATGTGATGATTTCTGCAATTTCCAGTTTCCGTAATTTGCTAGGCAAGACCTTAATTCAAGAACCAACATTTGATAGGATAATTGTTGTCTACAGGTAGATCTTCCTTATATCTCAAACTTCTGTTGAAATTTTGAAATCTAAGAAGCAAACTATTTTTCAGGGGAGCCAGAACCAAACCAAAAGAAGAACGAGGAATATATGTGAAGCATTTCAAAAACATTCCAATGGCTGATATGGAAATAGTTCTTGTGAGTTACCTCATTTGTGAAGCTTTTAAAGAACATTCCAATTTTTATAACTAACTTCCCCCCCCAACAAATACAAGTAATAACCTTGATCAAGAACTTGTTACTTGGCAGCCAGAAAAGAAAAACCCTGGATTAACTCCAATGGATTGGGTCAAGTTTCTTGGATCAGCTGTAGTTGGTTTGGTTAGTTTTTTAACCTCAATTTAGTGTTTCTGTTTTTGCGTTATTGTTTTTCTTCTTCCTGAACAAATGCATCTAATGTTCTTCACAGGTTGTTGTAGTTAGTTCACTTGAAATGCCTTCAGCTCATTGGTGGGTCATCATTGCCGTTGTCACCACAGTAATTGGTTATATTGCTAAGACATACTTCACGTAAGTATGTTGATTGTTTCCTATCATTGCAAATATATGCTATGCAATGATTATTGTGAAAATTACCTGCATATGGCTCTGAAACTTGATCTATTCTTTATGAACAATAATTTAAAGAAATCTCTCCACTCGGTGACTTATTAAATTGTTGTCTTTTCATTAAATCATTCTACTTTTTCTACCAATTATTGGTTGGACTAGTCATTATTCAATAGTCATGTTGCTTATTGAATCTTGTTCACATTATCATTGCCGCATCCTACTAGTATGTGGTGTATAGAATTACATGCATTTGAAAAAGATTTTTAACCCTAGTTGCCACTAATTTCTTTTCCCCATAGGTTCCAACAAAACATGGCTCAGTACCAAAATTTGATTACATAGTCAATGTATGACAAACAACTTGACAGTGGACAGGTTCTGACTTTTTTCTTCATCAACTCTGTATATGCCTCAATGTTTTTTTTGCTTGATTGTTGTATTGAGTTCTTTTTACAAGTAAATTTGTTTGTTAATCCCCTGATCGTGACCATGCATGTGTTTCTTCACAGATTTTACTAAATGAAGTGGCGCCTAGACCTCACAATAGTGGGCATCACACAATTGAATCTTGCTATACCTCACAATATGAGCAACATTTGCCGACTGCTGTTGGTCTTCCACTTGGTGATTCATCACTAAAAACTCCAGCTGCTATCATGTACAATATATTAGGTGAAGAAGAGGTACTAGCAACATAGAGTATTTCCTCATTTTCAATTCCTTTCACCTTCTTTGTCATTAATCTGAAGAAAAAAAAAAGTCTGGTTTTCTGCTACACCTGTTGTGGTGATGCTTATTTTTTGCATGGCTTTAGGAGTCGGCTTGCCAAATAGTGAAATCAATTGGAGAGAAACATATTCGTCTATAATTTGCTTTTGAAGGACTTGGATAGGTGGAAAAAAAGTAAAGGCATATCTTCTATGTTACTTTGTAATTTGATAATATTTCACTTATAATTATACAACTTTTACTTTTTGTAAATTCATTTTTGCAATATATGATTTCATTATTCTTATATGATTGCATTAGTCTTTGTTTATGTTGAATGAGTTGTATATGCATTAGTTGATAATATTTATTTAATTATTATAGAATGAAATTATGACAATGTGGTGTATTTCTTAAATTTATTTGGTAATCATAATACAAATCAATTTCAATTTCCATAGACATTCCTTAAAAAAAACAAAATAGGAAAACAAAGACGGTTTTATCTAAAACCGTCTTTGAATACTGCCCTACAAAGACGATTTTTAGGAAAACCGTCTTTTTATCCTTTCCTTTAGATAAAAAAAAATTAAAATGAAGGAATACAAAGACGGTTTTAGGATAACTGTCTTCTTATCCTTACTTTTAAATTAAAAAAAATTAAAATGAAGCAAAGCAAAGACAGTTTTGGTGAAAACCGTCTTTGAATGGAGGCCTACAAAGACGGTTTTGGATAACCATCTTCTAATCCTTTCTTTTAAATTAAAAAATAAAATAAAATGAAGAGAAACAAAGACGGTTTTGGTGAAAACCGTCTTTGAATGGAGGCCTACAAAGACGGTTTTAGGATAACCGTCTTCTTATCCTTTCTTTTAAATTAAAAAAAAATTAAAATGAAGCGAAACAAAGACGGTTTTGGTAAAAACTGTCTTTGAATGGTGGCCTACAAAGACGGTTTTGGGATAACCGTCTTGTTATCCTCATTCAAAAAAAAAAACATGCAAAGAAACAAAGACGGTTACTGAAAAACCGTCTTTGAAAGTACACAAACAAAGACGGTTTTCGCGAGAACTGTCTTTGTATCTATTTTAAAAAAAATTTTAAAATTTTTTTTAAAATTTTACAAAGACGGTTTTCAGAACCGTCGTCGAAAGTGCCAACTTACAACGACACCCGCAACAAAGACAGTTTGAGAACCGTCGTCGTTTGGGTTCTAGAACCGTCGTCGTTTCCTTTGCCTGTAGTAGTGCTAAACACATGATCTTTATCCTCCACTTCAACACCACACAACTAACAACTCTGATCCCGAGTCAAATGCCTTGCAAATAGTTAGTCATTTGTTAGAAGAACGTTAACTTAAATTATCTAGAGCAATAACCTCACTCTCAGGCCTTTTCCAACTCCACACTACTTTATGTAACAAGTTTAGGTTAGATGGGTCATAATTGCTCAAAAGCTACTAAGCTGAGGATACACTAAAAGCTCCATCTAGGGAACCCTTCCATCCAAAAGTATCAACACCTCTACATAATTTAGGATGAAGGATTGTATGAATAATGTTCAAGACAGAGAGTTTCATGAATTGCATATTCTAGTCACCAGAGATCGTGGTATAATAACACACCTTTTGTCCAAGCAATTCCTCAAGAACATGTCTGATAGCTTTCTCTAGCAATCTCCCTTGCCTAAGAACCCAATCATTGTTGCAAAACTCAACATTCAATCCCAACTCTTTCTTTTGAGGTTTCGAAAAATGATTTTCGAATTCGATTGAATCTAAAACACAAAATAATTGGTTTACAGTATAGAAGAAACCCACGTATATGTGATAGGATATTCTATATGAACTCATTATATATGAACTAACCATATCCATATATATTATATAAAATAACTAATATTTTATATCTAAACTCGTTATCAATGGGATCAGGGATACTTCCAGCAAGAAATATATCAAAGAGTTGGTGCTGTACTAGCCGAAAATCAAAGTTTGTCAAAAGCTTGGTCTAAAATTCCCGAAAAATTAGCTTTTTATGATTATATCGGCAATAATCCAGCAAAAAGGGGGTTATTTAGAGCAGGTTCAATGGACAATGGAGATGGAATAGCCATCGGTTGGTTAGGACATCCTGTCTTTAGGGATAAAGAGGGGCGTGAACTTTTTGTACGTCGTATTCCAACATATATTTTGTTGAACTTAAGGCCAATGCACACATAACCCTCTCCAAAAGTTAGATCCTAGTTTGCCACACTACATCACGGGAAGAATAGAGTCCCCACATTTATATTTAGCTATAATAATCTTAACCCAACCCAAAGCTTATCACGATTATTACAAATTGCCCAACCACTTTTCATCATACAGGCAACATTAACAAGTCTGGACTATCTTAACCCCAATCCTCTACACTTCTTAGGCTTGCAAATCCCTTTCCAAGCAGTTGTATGAATTTTCCTTTGGTTATTCAAATCACCCATAGGAAATTTCGACATTGCTTGTCTATTTCCTCACAAACAGAACTAGGGAGCCAAACTGATTGCATGACATATGAACGCATAGCTTGCAAGACCGACTTTGTAAGAGTAAGTCGATCTGTAAACAATTGATGATTGGCCTTCCAAACCGATAATCACTGATTCATCTTTGACACGATATACTGGAAGGAGTTTTCGGAAATTCTGTTATGCAAAATAGATATACCCAAATGCTTTCCTAGGTACTTCGTTAGTGTAAAATGGAACTTCTGGCTGAGGCTTTGTCTTCTCTCCCAACCCACATTCTTGGAGAAGAAGATTCGAGTTTTCTCCTGAGTAATGTCTACTTGATCATTAGAAGCCTTAGCAAAGATCAACAAGTCATTTGCAAATGCAAGGTAAAGAAACTTAGGAGCATTTCTAGCTATTTGAATGGGCTTCCAATATTCATGCTCAACTAGAATATGGATAAAATTCAAAAACCTTTGAATGCAAACTACTAATAAGTATGGATAGATTGGATCACCCTGCGTCACTCCTCTCATGGGCTTAAATTCTTTAAGAGATTCACCATTCCAAAGCATTTGCATTTTAGAGAATGAATACAATTCCAAATAACATCAATAAAGTTACTTGGGCCTCCAATATCAGAGAGAGTGTCCCTAATGAAATTCCAATTAAGATGGTCATAAGCCATTTTCCAAATCGATCTTAATTGCCATCCACCTTGTTGCACCCTTCTTGTTTATTTCTCATGGAGTGAAAAACTTCCTAAGCTATAATAATGTTATCTCTGCTTTGATGGTTGGGCACAAAGCTACACTGGTATGGGTTAACTAGTTGCTCCATCAAAGACCTCAATCTGTGGGATAGAGTTTTGGTAATGACTTGTGAGAGACATTGCACAAGCTAATGGGGCTAAATTCCTTCAACTTAGACTCGTGATCCATCTTGGGAATCAATGTGATAAGCGTTTCATTAACACTGCCAGCCTTCTAAAGATCCTGGAACACCTGTTTAACAAGCTTGCAAATAGCCTCTCCACCACACCTCATTGGTTTTGATAGAATATAGCCTGGAACTCATTAGAGCCTAGGGCTTTAAATGATCCCATGCTTCTTATGGTTTTGTACACTTCGTGGATGTAACTATGTCACCAAGAGACTATATCAACTGCTAATCAAGGTTATGGAACATACCTATGAGAGCATAAGGCTCGTAGCTCTGATCCTCACAAAATAGATTCTTGTAGAAGTCTGTAACAAGAGTCTTCAACTCTTCTAGATTAGACACCCACCCGCCATCATCCTATTGAATGGTCTCCAACTTGTTTCTTCTATAGTGAATCACAGTGGTACCATGGAAGAATCTCATGTTCGATCTCCAAAGAAGATCCATTTGGACCTGGATTTTTGAAACCATAATAGCTCTTCCTGAACCAAAGCCTCTTCATACTCCTTCCAAATCCTCTCCATTTCCTGCACGACCTGTGGATTCCTTGAAGAACCCAACCTTCTATTTAGATTGTTCAAATTCCTCATCAAGCCTTTTTTCCTCGCAAAAATTCCCAAATATCGCCTTATTCCACTCTTGGAGGTCTTTGTGAAAAAAAGGAATCAAGGTCTCCCATGGGACAGAGGGATTCCAATTAGCACGCACTAACCTATGAAAATCTGCATGTGTAATCCACAAAGCCATAAAACAAAAAGGTATGGCTTTGTTGCCATAAGAGGTTCCCCACTACCCAAGGACCATCAGTCTCGTAAGGAATTTCATGCATATCATCCCACAACCCCTCATGATTATGTAGCTACGGATTGCTATACACAATTGTGAGGAACCACTCAGTTGATCTCCACCATTTCACCTTCATATGTACATAGAATTTAGAGCTTCTCAACACTTGAACACTTCATAAATTCGAATCCGATAAGCACCAAATACCACAAACTCTCCAGTGGCTTCCTCAAAGTACCTACCATCTAATCCAATCTTTTTTATAATCCTCTTTGCTTGCTAACCACTAGAATGGGTCTCAAGAAGAAACAAAAGAAAAGAAGAATACTCCATTATGATATCCTGAATCAACGACGTGAATCCTTTGTTAGAAGTCCAACAAAAATTCCAAGATATCATATTCATCATAAAATTTGTTGAGAGGTGGCTTCTACTGGCCTAACATCAATTTTTGGACATACTTCTATTGCCTCTGTTATCATATCATACACTCTAGTTGTTAGGTACAGTGGGAGCATGAAGAAGGATCAAGATATATGCTGAAGCTGGATGAGTGTTTTAGCTTTGTACATGCCATTCAATTGAAGACATTTGTAAATTGCTTGATGTAGAAGATAATCATCCAATGATCCTTTATATTGCATAAACATTCATTGACTTGCATTCATGATTTTACAAGAGCACATGGTTTGTGAAAAAAGTTTAAGATTTCATGATTGCATCAAAGACAAGGTTTCAAGTTTTTGGAAAAACCATTTTTCATTGTATTAATCGATTACCACATATTGGTAATCTATTACATGACTTTGAAGAACAAAATAATCGATTACTTAGTATAAACACAGAACATGAATTGACTGTGTTAATCGATTATCATTTATCAGTAATCGATTACTTAGTTCATTTATGGAACAATGAATCTCTATAGTAATTGATTACAAGTCGAAATAATCAATTATTTTGTTCGTATAACCTTTCCAGATAAGTGAAGAACATTTTAATCGATTAAATTTGTTTTCAATCGATTATAAATGAAGTTTTAATCGATTACTTAGGCGATTTAATTGATTACATTCAGTTACAAAAGTTTGTTATAAATAGTTGCTGAGTCTTTTGATTTTATAAGAACATCACTCTACGAAATTCTCAAAGTTTTCATAAGCCTTCTGAAATAGAGAAAGAATATTCTGAGTTCTAAAGTTCTTGTCCCACATATTCAAATCTTTATGGTGTATTGAAAGATTTCTTGGGCAAGATTTCAAATAAGCTTTTGGAGAGGAAGTTCTGAAAATTTTTTTCATTTTCAGCTCTGATTGGTAAACCATATTCATTTATAAACATTGGATCATTAGGTTATCTTTCTCCATTAGCTTTGCTTGTAAATTCATTTTTGTATCTTTAGTTGTTTGTAATTATTACAAAGAGGTTCTTTAAAGCTTTTCTAGAGTAGGTTCTCTAGAAGGAAGAGTAGAGAAGGGTTCTTTATGTCTTGATCATTAGAAGTCTAATAGGTTTTAGATTTCAGTTCTTTATCTAGGGTTGATAAAGGGTAATCTTTTGTAAGCTTGTAAAAAACAAATTTTGTTAATAGTAGAACTCTAGCCAAGGTTGGTTGGAAGAAATTGGATGTTGCTTCTCTTGTTGAGAGGTGAACTGGTATAAATTCTTGTGTTGATCTCTATCTTTTAATCTCTTCTTGTTATCTTGATCTGTGATTCTTGGTGAATTCTTTATTACTCAACAAGTTAAATTTTTGTAATTGGTTTCTTGGGTTGAGTGATTTGATTGATTGAAGCATTCTTGGTTTAATTCTGATAAAGATCCTAAATCGGTTGCTTGTTTTTAAAGAAGTTTTAAAGACTCTATTTTAACCAATTCACCCCCCTCTTAGTTATTGTGTGTGTTCATATTGTCTTCACTAGTAGTACCCTTACCCATCGATAGTGTTTTTATTGAACTCCTTCCTTCTCAGGATGCACTGATGCTGACCTAGTTGGACCTACCCCTTTGTGGCGACTAAGGACAAACTGGACCACATCCTCATTTGGTTATGCGATGACATTTCGCTTCTGAAGTAGGTTGTTATCCAATTGGAACATAAACCTTCACCAACCTTTTGAAGATATTTGATTAGCCTTAACTCTTCCTCTCCACCTAAATTGTGACTGCTTTTCGTAAATTCACTCCCCCTCCTTATTGAACTCTTCACCAGTCACCTGTCATGTGCCTCACTTAAAACAATGTACCTTGATCCTGCCTCATTCTTCGAATCTTCCTTATCCACCCTGCCAGGAATATTCCCTCCACCATTAATTCTCCCTCCCTTTTTTAATGGTAGTTTTTTTTATCGTTTTTATTATAAGTAACTAAGGTCCATAATCATTAGTGCCTATATCAATTTGTTGAACAATATCCCTATGCATGATTTCCTCAGTTACATTTTCCTCATTTATTGTAGATTCTTCCAAATCTGTCATCACCGGTTCCACCAATGTACTCTCAAGTGCAACCACCCTCTCCATAGTTTGAGCCGCCGTACTCGAGGAACCATCATTTCCCTTCTGCATTCTAGGCATTCCATTCCTCTCCAAACACTATGCCTCTTTATGTCCATATCGTCCATAGAGGAAACAAATGGAATGAAGTCCTTCATACTATAGGCTAAGTAGATACCCTCTAACAATGATTTTAGGTTGTAGAGGTTTATCTAGATCCAGTTCCACACAAATCCTTGCAGATCTTTCATAAGTTTGTATAGCGGCAACTTTGTCAATCTTCAACATCACTCCCAGCGTAGCCCCCAATCTACCTAGAACTTGATCATTGAACAATTCGATCGATAACTCCATAATAAGAATCCATACCTCAACTCTGCGTGTAATCTTCACATTCAAAAGAAAGAACAGTCTTCATCGTTGCACCAAAATGTAGTGGTCTGCCGCCATCCATGGCCCTTCCATTAACGCACAATTGTAGTATTCAACGGATGTAAACATGACCTAATAGTAATCTTTAGGCACGTCAATAATTCTAATGGAGCCATTCCTTGCCCACACCTTATTCAACTTGGATTCCAAAAGACGAAATCCGACTCTTTTTCCCATGACCGTGATCATCAAGGATCGTTTCCATGGTTTGCACCAGTCTGTGAATTCTTCATCAGAAATTGGAATTTTCGAGAAATGATCCTTGTCCTCTTTCGAGATAGGAGGGGGAGATCTCTCCATATCTGGCTGTCCAAAGAAACGTTCATCATATTGGGAGAAAGGCACAACACCTTCATTCATAAACAACTTCTCTTTTTATGGATTAACCACCTTGATTCCCTCTCCCCTCTCCTCCATTTCCATATCCCTATCAGCTTCACCCTCACTTGGTTTACACTTGACTTTTCTTGTACTCTCAAGAGCAAATCCTCTTCCTCTTTGGTATTTTCACTCAAAACCCTAGCAGAGCCCGTAAACAACTTCATTTCTTAAAAATGGATTATTTAAAAGCTTTTAGTGCTATAAGGAATCATTTTGAGTTATATTTATTATGTTGATAAAATTTAAAAAAATAATAAATATTGTATAAGTAAGACAACTTAGAGAAAATGTGAATACATACGAGGTCTTCTGTTTCACCCATGCTAGTAAGAGAACTCATGAGATTGTAAACTCATGATCTTAGGAGACTATAACATGTCAACTTTCAAACTTATATTGGTTATTCCCAAATTTCTCATTTAATTTTACATATTGTCATGCATTATAGGTGGATTTTGAAGTGAAGCTAAGTTTGTCTTTATTAGTCTTAAATGGCACTTTGATTGTCCCAAATTTGAAATAGAATTCTACATAATGTCTTCAAGTAAGCATGAAGACTATAAGTATTAAGAAGAAGAAATCTACCAACAACATTGGCTAGGAACCCTCCATTAAGAGTTACAAGCTTCAACCAATTATTGACATCCACCGATTGTTGCAATTTAAGTAATAGAAGTAGTGTGTAGAGTTTGTATAGTGGTATTGGTGCATGGAGGCTATAAAGTAGATGCCTCTTTATCTTTTATAGGATTTGGAAGCAATGCAACAACAATTGCATTTCTTATTGCACTATTAAGGTCCAATGAGTGCATAGATCAATTGACAGAAGTCTCAAGTTTTAATCTTTAAAAATATAATTGCATTAAAAATTGGAAAGGAGAGTTTGATTTCTCATAATAATAATCTTGCTCAACTTAAATTAGTTATATACCTTATCAATGTTCTTACATAGATGGTCATAGATACACAAAACAAAATACTAGTAATTCTATGTTTTTTTCTTCTTTTTCCCTTCCTTTTTTAATGATTTTTTAGTTTATGTTTTGGAAGAAATAATTTGAAAAAAAATGATTTATTTTCAACTATATATGATTTCTTAAAAAAGAGTTGAGAAGAATTAGTTTTATTTATGTTATGAAGTCAAATAACTTTTAAAATATAAATACAACATAATTCATAAATCTTATACTTTTAGAATGAATTTTACATATCCAAAGAAAATTTAATTTTTTCAATAAATCAATTCTTCCAATTATAAAATTAGTTTTAATAATGAAAGAAATGGTCATCCAAAAAAATCACTTCATATGAAATTGGTTTTCATGTGTTTGGACGAGTGTCACATAGCTCTTGACACACATCACCTTTGAAATAATTATGAGTTACATTTGCACCATTTATGAACATAGCTTAGAAAATACAAAATCAAACACATATTTTTTGTGCATCTGGACGAGTGCCAGATAGCTCTTGACACACATCACCTTTAAAATAATTGAGTTACTTTTGCATCATTTGTGAATATGGCTTAGAAAATACATAACCAAACACATATTTTTCGTGTGTTTGTATTTCCATTTGACATCCACATAGTTTTGAGAGAACCAAACACATATTTTGTGTGTTTGAACTCTCACTTGCACAGTTAGGGGTGGGAATATGTTAGGCCAAATAATGCTTTTGTTAAATAGACATAGTCTGTTTAAAAAATTCAAGGCTTGAGTCTGACCTGTTACATGTCAAAGGCTTTATTTTTAGGCCTGACCTGGTTTATTTGAAAGCTTAACTTGGTCTGTTAGCCTACTTAAATGACTATTTCATATTAAAGCTTTTATATAAGTCTAACTTCTCTTTACATTTGACAATAGATTCATAAATCATTGAGTTAAATTCTATGTGAATCAAATAATCTATGAAAATCAAAAAGTTGTAATTACTCAATGCATGAGCAAAAATGGAAATAGGCGAACTATGTTTTCATAAGAATCAAGTCTAACACATTAATATGATATGCATTTATCATGTTGAAGTTAACTTAATCAAAAAGTCTATTTGTAATAAGCTCTCTAATTAAAACATAAATTTATCACTCAATAAGCTTACATATATGATTCTTACTGTAGGTCAACATTCAAATCATCTTTAAAAGGTAAACAAATGTATGATTTTGATATATTATAACAATTTTAATATACAAACAATACTAAACAAATGATTATAATTTATACTTGTTAGGAATGATGAAGAATCAAGTTGAGGAAGATCATGAAGAATCAAGTTTAGAATGATCACAAGTTTTGATTTTACATGCCCACTTAAATTGATGGCATATGTATGTTGTTCAAAGCTTGGTTCAAGAAGTTATAACCTCTTATTCCTCACATAGGTTGATTAAGCCATGCATACATTCATTCATTAATTCATGATTAAGTCATATGAATTAGTAATCAGTTGATATGACATTAAGGCATTAAGAATTTTATAAAAAATATTTTTCACTGTTTTAATCGATTATCAACATTATATAATCGATTAAAAGCATGTAAACAGAACTGCATATTGTCATATGAACACTTTAATCGATTACCAATAATTCGTAATCGATTACACTAGTTTGACTATGTTAGAGTCGTTCTGTGATAATCGATTACTTCACGGAATAATCGATTATTTGTGTATCTGCATAATTTTCAGAAGCATTTTTTCTGGTTTAATCGATTACCAGATTATTGTAATCGATTAAATATGCTTTGATAAGTTTTTCACACTTCCTGTGATAATCGATTATTTGAGGCATTAATCGATTACATCAGTGTATCAGAAAATCCTGACCTCTTGGAATAATCGATTACGACATGAGTTAATCGATTATTTGTTCTTGAGACTTTTTCCAGATTTCTGATGAACACTTTAATCGATTATTTTAGAACTTTAATCGATTACATGAGTTAAAATAATCGATTACACTTATGGAATAATCGATTATAGGTAGTTAATTCTATTTTTTATAAATAGAAGGAGCTCATTCTGTTTGAGAGAGTTCTGAGTTTTTGAACAAGCCTTGTGAAAATCACTTTCTGAGTATTCTTAAATCACCAAGGCTCATAAGAAGCAAAAATTCTTAGTAGATTCAAGAATCATGAAGACATTCATTTGTTGAGTCATCTACTTCATGAGACTTTTGTTGAAGCAATTTTTGTCAAAAGAATTCATCCAGAAAGATCATGACACCCATTCTCAATCTGGTTTGATCATTTAAATTCGTTCATTGCATTGAGGATATTGAGGTGATATCTTTCTTGAATCAATTTCATTGTGTTTTTTATTAAAACTGTATGTTTTGTTGTTTGTTCATATAACAAATTCTAATCTTTAAAGCATTGCTAGATAGGATTCTAGTGGTAAGAATAGAGAGGGGATCTCTGGTTCTTAGATCTTTTGAAAAGTTTATAGGTTTAGATTTTGAATTTTACCTAGGGAGGATAAGAGAGATCTTTGTTTGCTTGTAAAGATACTATATTTGTTATAGTGGAAACTCTAATAAAGACTGATTAGAAGTAAAACTAGATGTAGCCTCTGGGGTTGAGAGGTGAACCAATATAAATCTTGTGTGTAATTGTATATTTCTGTTCATACTCATATTATTCTTGAAGTATTATGCTTGTTCATATCACAAAGATTGGTTATAGCTCAATAGTGGTCTGATTGAGATAAAAGTTGTTTTTAAAATTAGATTTCTTATTTGGGTAAGATACGATCCTTCTTTCAAAGACTTCCGCTGTGATTAAAATTTGTTTTAAATTTTAAAAACTCTGAGCTAAAACCAATTCACTCTCCCCTTTTGATTATTTGTATAAGTGTTCATTCTATTTTCAATACTTACTTAAATAGGTCCTAAAAAGCTTTTTAAATGACCTAAAGTTTGACCATTTTAATCAAATAAGCTTTTATAAAAGCCTAGGCCTAGCCTATTTTTGAAAAAGCTTGACTTGACCTGGGCCTAATGTAGGCTAGGCCATATGTCCCTATTAAAGGCCTCAGCCTATTTCCCCTACACATAGTGACACAAATGTGATACATGCCAATCGAGTAACTATTAGTACTTGTTTTTTATGTCATAACATGATCTTTACCAAAGACATGGATTTCCTCTACAAATCAAAACATACATTTTTAGTGTTTTGAAGAACACATTAGGAAATTGCGAACATGGATCTCCAATGCATTGACACACACCATTTATGAACGTGGCTTAAAAAATGCAGAATCAAACATATATTTTTCATTTGTTTGGACGAGTGTCAAGTAGCTCTTGACACACATCACCTTTGAAATAATTATGAGTTATTTTTACTCAATTTATTAATGTAAAGTAAAAAATGCAAAATCAAACACATTTTTATTCGTTTGTATCTCTATTTGACATCCACACAATTATGACAAAAATAAATATGAATTTTATGTATTTTAATTCGCACCGACACATTAACGCACGTCATTGAAGTAACTATTAATTGTTTTTGACGTATTATAACATGATAATTTTGCAAAGACATGGGTTTCATAATGTAATCAAAACACACATTAGTGTGTTTGCAAACATGGTAAGAACCACTAGACATGAACCTCCAATGCATATATAATAGTTGTTTTTGCATTAATTTTGTCCTAAACATAGATTCCAAACGTGAAACCAAACACCCACGTTGTAGTTCAGAAACGTGCCTTTTCGGTTGGGCACAAAATAAACACAGTGGAAATCACTTATCCAAACGTGCCATAGACAAAAGGCTGTCTGCCGACCCAATTTGCCAGTCCCAGAAAACCCATTCCCTAAGAGAAAAACAAACCACCTCATCCGCTGCCCTCCCCAATCTGCTTTCTCTGACCATTAATATACACACATTTCCTATTACATAAAAAACAATTGAAAATTAAATTCATCATTAACTTAATCTATAATCCACCATTTTTTTTAAATACATATAATTTCATTTACCCTCTCACACAATACAAACAATTTGTTCAGTGTACTTGGATTTTTTCCCATTACAGTAACGCACAGCAAACAACGTCGCTTCTCTTCCCTTCCCTTCCTCCCTCGTCTCTACTCTACTCTACTCTACACTGTACGCTTCCCTTCTTCTCTCTCTCCAAAAGTACCCCCCATTTATCTTTACTTCCTTTCAATCCATAGTCCTACACCTTATCACAATTCACAACAAATAACTACAAACTTTTTTTACACCAAACACACATCTTTTTTTTTTTTTTGAAGTTCTTCATATCTCAAAACCTCTGGTTCTGATTCTCCTCCATGAACCAATAACTACAACCTCGTACTTGTCGTTTGTGTTTGTGTTTGTCTTGTTACATGGCGTACCATAACCACCACAACCTTTCACAACAAGACCTTCCTCCACTCCACCATTTCCCGAACCAATCCATATTATCAGACCAACAACTACTTCCGTCCTCACCCGAATCTAACTCCAAACCTCCCTCCGATCCACACCCTCTCCAAACCGCGCCGAATTGGCTCAACGACGCGCTCCTCCGCACTCACTACACCGACACCACTAACACCGCCACCGCCGTCGCAGCCGCCGCCACCAACAGCAACGTTAACGTTAAGGTTAACGGTTCTAATTTCCTGAACCTGAACCCCGGCGCCTCCGACGCGCAGTGGCTGGCGCGACCGGCGCTCCACCGCCACCCCGGCGAGGTCATCGATGACGGCGCCGGGGATTCCATGGTGGAGCACGCCGATTTGAAGGGTGGCGGCGGAGACGCCGTGAACTGGCAGATTGGGCGGTGGAAGACGGAGATTCTGCAGCACCCGCTGTACGAGCAGCTGCTGTCGGCGCACGTGGCGTGCCTCCGAATCGCCACGCCGGTGGACCAGCTGCCCAGGATCGACGCGCAGCTGGCACAGTCGCAGAATGTGGTCGCGAAATATGCGGCGTTCGGACACAACAACATCGTCGCCGATGACAAAGAACTCGACCAGTTCATGGTATATAATAATCAATTATCAGACTTTTTTGCTTTCCATTTTCCTTTTATTTATTCGACAATTAATGATTTTCGTTGTTTTTTGTTTTGTTTCTTAATCGGCGTGAAATTCTGCGGATTTGGATTTGTTTCTCATTGATTTTGGATTAATCATTTAATTAATTGCTATATTTTATTTTTTTTATTTTGACTTTTTGGTCTTCGGCGTGTCAGTATTGGAATTCGCGTGGCCTGCATTATTTTACAGTGCAGCTGGAGCCAGATGAAATTTGCAGCTTTTGTTGCTTGAAAAATGAAACTTTAACCCTATTTTTGGTTAATAAGGAAGGAAGAAAAATTTTAAAATTTGTATTGGAAAGAAAGTGAAAAAAAGAAAAAAATTTTATTTTTATTTAAAAATAATTTTTCTTTCTATTTTTTCTCTAAATTTATATTGTTTCTATTTTTTCTCTAAATTTATATTGCAAAATTAAGGTTTTAAATTATGTTCGAAGATTTTTTCGCAATCTTTAATATTGTAGAAAATTGCAGACAAACGAACAAAGAAACTGATGGAATTGCAATTGTGGATTAGCATGAAAAGATGATCTCGTGAAAAGTGAAATTGTGATTGTGAATTGAATGAAAGATGCTAATGACTCAAATTTGAGTTATTGAGATGGCTTTTGAAGTGCTGAATTTAGTAATTAGGATTGTTTTAATTTGATCACTTTTATGAGCTGCTTTGGGTTTATAAGGTTGTGTTTTGAGTTATTGAGTTTCCTTAGATTATCTTAATTAATGATGATTAATGATTTTCCATCACAGCTTATTAATATTGGGCAATTGCAAGAGTTCGTGTCTTTTTAATTCCTGTATTCACTTTCATTATCAAATTTGTGCTTTTACTTTCATGCTTCTGTCATAAACACTGGCGAGTTAAGCTTGTATTAAGTCATGTGCAGAAATTTCTTGCAATAATGAGCTATGTTGGTTCAGCATTTTCCATGCATCATCTTGATTGTAAAATGGATTTTTTTTCATTTTTTTTCTATATGGAGAAGTTTGTTAGATGTAGTACAGTTACGATTTTGATGTTTTTTATGGTTGGATGTTGCAGTCGCACTACGTTTTGTTGCTCTGTTCCTTCAAAGAACAATTGCAACAGCATGTCCGGGTCCATGCAATGGAAGCAGTAATGGCTTGTTGGGAGTTAGAGCAATCCTTGCAGAGTCTAACAGGTGCACATAAAGTGTCTTCTTTTAGTAATTGTCGCATCTTAAAATAAATGTTAAGGTTTGTTGCGTGATAGAATGAAAAATTGAAAATAGCATGTTTCGCATTATCTTCATACCAGTTTTTGGTCTAGTGCATGTTAACACCTTTAATCATTCTGCTGCTGGCAGTTGAAATTTTTCGAGATTTGGTGGCTACTAGTAGTTGTGATCTATTTTAATGTTATGATTGCTATGCTTTTAAATGTTGAACTTCTTTATCTGTGGAAAATTCCTATCAAGGAACCAACAAGCAATTCACTCACCCAAGCACGTGCAGTGACAATTTTTAGCTATTTATGAGCAGAAAATTCTTATTGTTTTATGTCATTTTTTTAGTTATTTAAGAAAATATTTTTATATAGAATTACAAAATTGCCATTTTTCCCCATTTTTTAACGGTTTCTATAGGAAACAATAAAAATCCTATTTTCATTGTTTTATGTCAATCTTTGAAAATAGAGAAAAAATTGTAAAGCAAGAATTGTACTGCAATGCTAGTAATTTATAGCAGCATATTTATGGGTATGTTTGGATTTCTGGTGAGAGTGTTTCAAAAGTATATTTGAGAGTAGAATTAGTTGGAGATCATTCATCAAAAAGTAGTATGTTTAAGAGTAAATTTTTGTCTGAAAACTCAGTTTTGGAGAAACAAAACTTGAGATACTTTTACAAACTCAGTTTGCAAACTTAAAGTTTGAAAACTTTAATCCAAACATGTACTAAATTATCTGACAAGGTGAAATATCAGTTAACGGCATTCCAAATTTTAGTGATGGCTGATAATCTGATATACCCAGGAGAAGTACATGGCTGCCTGAATTTGATTTTCTTTTTTCTTCTCATACATGGACCTATGTCTTTGGAAAAACCTTAATCATTCGTAATTTTATTAACATTGAAATATGTGAAAGCAAATAGTGAGGATTTACTAAAACCCACATGAATTGCAACTTTCAACAAATATAATGATGATTTATGAAGTTCAAATACCTCTCTTGTTCGTCATGTCTCACATGTTTCCAACACCAACACTTGTCAGACACTTATTAGGTGTCTAATTTAATAATTATTTTTGTTGACTTCAACACTTAAGTTGTCACCTTTACACAACTTATATATACTTGAAAAAACATAGAAGGTTGGTTTAAAAAGATATATATACCATCAATTTAGATATTTTGTTATATGTTTCTCATATTTCATTTCATTAGAGTCTCTATGTTTGTAGTATGCGGTGTCCCCGTGTCCTAGGTTTGAGACACTAACCATGTCGAAATGTCCTTGTCGTGTCCAGCGTCCATGTCAGAGTCTTTCTAGTGTTTGAAGAAAGTGCTTTGGCCTGTTGTCCATACCATATTGTGTTCTTTGAACAAAGTCTTCAAACTTATGGTTCAATTAGCCAAAACAGCAAGTAAACTGATAAGTGTTCACACATTCTGCATGATGAACAGGAGTTTCACCTGGAGAAGGTACAGGGGCAACAATGTCTGATGATGAAAATGACCAAGTAGATAGCGATGCCAATCTCTTCGATAGTAGTTTTGATGGGGCAGATAGCATGGGGTTTGGTCCTCTTGTTCCTACAGAGAGCGAGAGGTCCCTCATGGAGCGAGTAAGACAAGAATTAAAGCATGAACTGAAACAGGTAGGGGATGTTGAACTGTTGATGGCTTTTCATTTCCCCTTCTACTCAAATCTCTTCCCATATGATTGACCTCTTTATACTTTTTTTAATTTTTATCATACAGGGTTATAAGGAGAAAATTGTTGACATAAGAGAGGAAATTTTGCGCAAGAGAAGAGCTGGGAAACTTCCTGGTGACACAACTTCTGTTCTTAAAGCTTGGTGGCAATCACATTCCAAGTGGCCTTACCCTACCGTAAGTTTGATAAATAAGAACTCAACGTGTACATTACATCATGCTTTGGGAAAAAGCTTTTAAGAATTATTTGATTCTTAACTAACAAAGTCCTTGTAAGTTTATTGGCACATAGAGAAATTAAACGAGAGCTTACGAAAATGTTGAGGTTTTAAGTTAATTTTAACTTACAAGAGAGAAGCTTGATTTCCTCAATTCATTTTACTTTCTTCTCGCTCGAGTGTTTGTGGAGAAATTTATTCAAACTGACTCAGTGCAATGTTATTTTTCATACATTGGATATTCCACCATGTTTTGCTGAGCTTCTGAGTGTGGCTTTTAATTAGTCAAATTTATCCTAGAATTCAAAGAACTGGGAGAAGGATTTTCCATATTTTCCCAAGAATATGCTTGTACACTTTGTCCATGTGTTAGCACAACATTAATCTTAGTATTTATTCTCTGACACTTTGAATTGAAGCTACTCCATGAGATTTATCAAATGGTCTTCTTTTTAAAGTAAATATTACTATCTGCTATCTCACACAGGCCACATCGCCCTTATCAATCTTTTTGCTGAGCTAAAATCATGTTCTTTTCAGGAGGAGGATAAGGTAAGGTTGGTGCAAGAAACTGGATTGCAATTAAAGCAGATTAATAACTGGTTTATCAATCAAAGGAAAAGGAATTGGCACAGCAATTCTTCAACTTCTACTGTCTTGAAGAGCAAGCGCAAAAGGTATTTCCATCAAAACTAGTAATTCGTACAACACAGAATGTAGGAATCTTTAATAGAAATCACAAATTTTGTCTTTGTACCACTTAGCATTATTTGATTCTTATATTTTTTTTTTTTGTGAAAATTGCACCTATTTTAATTTAAAAAAACAAGCAATGCAGGTGATAACTGATGATCGTTGCATGTAAATGGAGCAAAAGTAAAAAAACAATGCATGGAAGTCAACTCTTTGGCCTTTGGTCAATCATGGAAAGACAAGGAGAAAGAACCACATTTTGTTTCTGTTGGGCCAGGGTTTAAGCAGATCAAGGAGCTAATATTGGTTTACTTATGCTTAAAGGGCAGCAAATAGTTCATATAGTACTTGTGATGCTATATAATTAGGAAGTTCAATTAGGAATTATATACCAACAGAGAATTATGATTTTTGTTCATGTTTTTATTGCTTTGTGAAATATAGTATATAGTAGC
This sequence comes from Glycine tomentella, assembly GCA_007407185.1. Lineage (NCBI taxonomy): Eukaryota > Viridiplantae > Streptophyta > Magnoliopsida > Fabales > Fabaceae > Glycine > Glycine tomentella. The sequence continues at coordinate 124,723 of PYAF01000723.1, read as the reverse complement.
GAAGGGGGTTATGGGTGTACAGTAATAAGCTGTGCATTTTTTTTCCTTACAATAATACTCTTGTTTTTGTTCTTGGTTTTTCAATTGGTATTTGGTGATGTAGAGAGTAGTTTGTTGTAGAAATATGGTATAAGTTTTTACTTGTTATATAATTGAAATGTATGTTGTCATGGTGCTACAAATCGTAAACACTTTTAACTGTCGTCGGTTGGAAGATAAAATAATAGTGTGGTGGGTTCTTGTGATTTGACTTGTAGATGGATTTGCAGTGTGAAAAATTTGGGTGGAATAGACACCAAATGGAAATAAAGTTGATATTTTCTATTTAACAGAATCTGGGACAATGTGTGTCTTTTAGTGATCTTTGTCTGATATAGAAATTTGAGGAGTGTAGGTAATAAACACTAATATAATATAGATACTACTATGCACGAAATCGGAATTAAATCGAAGCACAATCATTAGACCTTGAATCTGGGTTTATGAACATGTTACATGTTCATAAACTTCAATACTATGTAGCTAATTATTGCTAGCAATAAAAATTATATAATGATTACGCCAGCACAAAATTGTTGACACTGAAGTGCTGTAATTATAATTTATACTACATGGCAATGAACTACTGTTTCTGCCGGTGTCATTTTGGCAGCATGCAGAGCACTTTATGAATGGATTCTTCACTGTTACTAATTGGGCTGAACCTGAACAATAATAAATAATTTTGGATAAAATTAATTTTTTATTCCGTAAGTTTAAGCTTTAGTTTTATCTTTTACTTTTTAATAATGGATTAGTTTAAATTTTTATTTAAATGCTATTCTCATTATTACTACAGTTAGTCAACTTAATTGTAACGTCTTAACATTATAATTCATGTTATATTTGGGTAGAAAATGAATAATAATTTTTTGACAAATTAATATTTTCATTTTGTAAGTTTATTTTAAGTTTCAATTTAATCTTTTGATCTTTTATTTATTTTGATGGGTTAACTTAACTTTTTGTTTCAATTTTATTTACGTGGCTATAACATTGTTAATTGAGACTTTGTTAACACAACTCCCCAACATAATGTTCTAGGATTCTGTCTCCACATAAAACCTTAGCTAGTGGCATTTGCAATCAGATGTGCATACTTCTTCTTCTTGTTTTTTTTTTTTTTTTTTTTTTTTTTTTTTTTTTTTTTTTGTCAATAGATGTGCATGCTTGTTAGGGAGAATATCCGTGTTGTGGCTCTACAAAGGCTATTAGGAATGGAGAGAGAGGTTTGGGCTGAGGATACACGATCTGCACCAAGCCACACTAGGCATTTGAAGCATTTGAATCCTGCACCCTCATATTTGTATTTTACACTTCTTATTGCATTCTGTAAAGGACTTTACGAATACAAAGAAAGGTGTTGGATTCAATAATGGGAGTGCAGAAAACAAATGTCATAGCACTGTTGAGGAAAAACTATTTTAATTTGGGCAATTGCTTCCCTGCCACTTTTTTTGCTTCTTGCACCTCCAAAGGACAACAATACCCTTCCTCAACCTGAAACTCTAATGCACACCTCATTCTTGCAGCTACATCCTCTTTTCCCTTCCGACGTTGGCAGCGGCCAACGCTCCCCATTCCTTACCACTCCGTCAAAAACCCCATCAAAACAGAAGGAGGGCCATATTACTAGAAAATCATATTATAAAAGCAAATATCAGAAGAATGATGACTCAATTATGATTTTAATTTTTTTTTAAACCTAGCCTTTTTCTTAGAAGACAAAGTTATCGTCTGAAGAACTTTGTCAAACATGTAACAGGTTTTCTCAAATAACTTTCGGACAATGAAAACAATATCTGCAATAAGAGTGGTGTTATGTATAATTCTAAAAAAACTCTAGCAATATAAGTGTAATTTGCTCTTCATTTTAATCTTTATCTTTTATTTATTTTAATAGATTAATTTGTTTCAATTTTTTCATGGTACATTAATTACTTCAGTCATTTAACTCAACGATATATATAGCATGTTAACATTATATTTACGTGGCTATATAACATTATTTTTAGAAGCTTTAAGATTGTTAATTAAGACATTGTTAACTTAATTAACACTCCACCAGTCTTTCAACTCAACTCTAGGATCAATGGCTTTAAATTGTAACCAATTTAATTTGGAACACAAAACTTAGCTTAGTGAGACAAGGTCTCAATAAGTGCCCTACCAACACAATAGCATACTCGTATACCATAAATACATGAAACTATATGAATATTTTCTTAATTTGTGAAGCATGATATTGTACATAAAAATGGGAAAACTTGCCATAAACACCTTCTCTTTGTCATAATTAAAAAAATACTAATAATCAAGAACTTAACATGCATGTTAGTGTATCTTTTTCTCCTTTCCATCCTATGGTCGGTTTCAGCTCAAAATTTTCGAGAAGTGTCCCATCTTATTCTTTACCCCACACATTCTTTTACCAAAAGGGTAGTCTGATACCACTCTTTATGGATTGAAAGGGATAACAATCATTCTCCTGTCAAAGAGGGTAAATAAAAAAAAAATGTCTTTTTTCTTTTTAACATTTACCTATTGTCACCCTTTGGTAACCAAAGGGGTTATTATGCTTCACCCACCTAAAGAAGATTGCTCATCTTTTTTGTACATATGTACCGACTATTTTCTTTCTTTAGAAGAAAATTTAATGGACATCCCAAATTCCTATGCGACACCTACAAAAAGAGTAAAAAGTTTAGATATGTTAAGATTATTTGATGTCATAGGAAAAGGGATAGAGAAAAATGAGATATATTAATAAGGTGTTTAAAATAATGATGTGTTTATGTATCATTATTTTTTTTCTTTCATACATAGGTGTCAATTATCATTTTTCATTCATAAACTGGGATGAGGGAGGTCACATAATAAGAAATAGGCATCACAATAAAAACTAAATATGTGAATACATACTCGTTCGATCCGGTCCTGACTTTGACGTAGAAAATTCGCTTTGACTGGGGTTGAATTCAGGTTTAAATTTTCCCCGACTTAGGAAAGCAGGGTCGAGTATGTTTTGCCCTTGCCGCTATCCCACTATCCACCCCACTATGTATATATTTGTAATTATTAATAATATAATTATACATTTTATATAATACTATTATTATACATATTATATATAATTATTAATTATATAATTATGTAAAATTTTTTTCATATTTTATTTTTACAATTAATAAAAAATAGAAAAATTATTTTAGTATATAAATATTATTATATTATAATACTAATTAAATAACAAAGTTAAAATTTTTACATTAAAATAAAAATATAATTTAATTCTTAAATATCCTTGCTTTATTTATTTTTATAAGCATGATTTTGAATTAAAATGAAATTAATAACTTAATCTATGATTTATTTAAAATATATGAACAAATAAATTTTAAAAGAGTAAATTATACTCGCACCTCTTGTATTTTTCTCAAATTGCATCCGATACACCTTCTTTTTTATAAATTACTTTTACTCTCATTCTATTAACGTCGTTAACTAACGTCAATTGAAACATCTGAGAAGACAAAATTGTCCATTATAGTAAATTACACTCGCACCCCCTGTATTTTTCTCAAATTATACCTGATACCCCTCCTTTTTTATACATTACTTTTACCTCCTTTCTGTTAACGTCGTTAACTAAGACTAGTGTCCAGGGAACTAGACGCAACAGTGATGGTGATCGAAGCTACAACAGAGACTAGGATGTGATGGAGGTGGATATGGCGATGGCAGTGGCTACAGTGATGGTGGTTGCTCCAGCGGGAGTGGGTGCATCCAGACACTGTGTTAGTGGGCGAGGATGACGATGAGGAGGAAGAGATGATGATGCCATTGGAGAGGGAGGAGGAGGAGGAGGAGAAGGAGGTAGTGGTAGTAAGTGAAGAGGGTTGTTGAAGAAGATAAGAGTTTGTAAAACCCAAGATGTGATTTTGAGGAAGAAGATGAGGATATTTTAGACATAAATTTCCATTAAAAGTCATGGACCAATATGTGCATGCTTTCTGTTAAATTATTAAACGGTGTTTAGGAGGAAGGGGTCAAGGTGTAATATGAGTTAAACAATTAACGAGTTTTTTGTAGGGTGCTAGTGTAATTTACTCATTTTAGAAAGGTATGAGATGAGTTATTCTCTGCAAGTTTCTCGTACCTAATAAAACCCGATAATGAGGTTGGGTTTTAGTATACCCCCCCTTTTATAAACTCGAACCTGAACCGACCACTCCGCCTTTTGGATGGAGAGAGTCAAACTCACCCTGCCTCGCCACGTCCTTTTTTAATCAGAAAATAAAAATATATTAAAATAGATATTGGGGGCACGAAGAACCCAAATACATAGCCATGCCAACATGGGATTGATTAGGGTATATTTAAAGATAAACTCCATAAATACTAATTAACCAAAAATCCTACATTGGAAGCAAAAGGGTAAATACCAATTTTCATCATTGAATTTGTTAGGTGCTGACAATTAGGTCCTTGAAAGATACAAAATTAAAATTTTGTCCTGAAATGTGCAAAAAGTGTGACAAATTTGTCCTATTGTTGAGTCTCCTACATTAACTCAAATGGTTGTGCCTACGTTGAACATTTGGTGATATCGTGGAAGCTAACGACCATGTGTTGTCTATGTGGCTACCATGTGTCAAAAGTTAACTTTTCAATTTAGTTTTTGAACTTAACAACTTGTTATCATTTTAGTTCTTAAATTTAATTACTTACAGACATTTTGGTCTATGAACTTAACACATTAAAAGCACTTTCGAATTTTCAATTAAGTCTTATATTGCATGAAATTATTAGCATGGACATTGTCATATGAGTTCTTATGTTATGGGCTATCGAAAAGTAGATGCACCTTGTTGGTATAGGTAGTACCTATTAAATCCTTTTAAGTTATCCTCAACTGTACAGTCCCATACCTGCACAGCCTCTGGATCCCTCTCGTTCGGGTGTGTATTCGATTCATTCATGTACCCCTCCCGCTGGAAGCCTGCCAGGAGCCGCTCCTTGTCCGTG
>PYAF01000723.1:89062-105727 GCA_007407185.1 Glycine tomentella | reverse complement strand
ATATATATATATATATATATATATATATATATATATATATATATATATATATATATATACTTCTGCAATGTCTGCAGGGTTTGATTGAAGAAGTAAAATTGGACTCCTTTAACATATACCAACATATGAACCTACTGTGGAGGAAATTAGGCATGTGATTCAAGAAGAGTCATTGTTTCTTGATAGATTCGAGATTTAATTTCACCGTGCCTAGAGATGGGGGTATAAATGAATGTGGTGATGATTCTTTTCTTGATGGAAAATTAAGAGCTGAATTCATAGCCAAATACACAAGATCTGCAACAGACTCTCTCTAATCCGCAAAGTTTGAGGCAGAAATCAAACATGAAATATTTATCAGGTTTCAAAAGAAAGTTGTGCAACTAATGGAGGTGGAGAAATTTGAGTGTGTTAATTTTGTGATATCAATGACAAAAAATGCTTGAAGTTGAAGAAGTGTTGCTCAAGAGAAGATCTTACAAAGTAGTTTTCCTTTTGTGTTTTTCTTTTGTTTTACTTTAAAACAAAGTTGTGGAGTAGAAGATGTTACTCTTGCGGCTAATTATTTTTTTGCAACAAAATGATAACGCTGGCATACAAGGTTGTTGGTATAGTAGAGATTGTTGCTGATGAATTATTGTTTCTGTCGGTCTTGTTTTGGCAACACATGCAACACACTTTATGAATGAATTATTCACTGTTAATTGGGTTGAACAATAAATAAATAAATTTGGATAATATTAATTTGTTTATTCCGTATAATTGTTTTAATTTGATCTTTTATTCTTTTTAATTAATAGATTAACTTTTTTTTCCATGGGATAGTGATGACTAATGAATTAATTGATTTGCTGAAAAAAGGAAGTCAGTTTAAAATAATGTTTATAGACATTCAATATTCATCTACTCCTAGAAAGATTAAGAAATAGAAGAAATAGAAGTGATAGAAGTGATACTCTAGATATAATCTATAGTAATATATGATGACAATCCTAGGTTTATTTTGTTTCTTTGTTGACTCCTGTCACACTCTTATGCCCCAGTGGGTTTGCGTATCGATCTGCGAAACATGGAAACCTGGCATCATCCTCTTGTGCCCCATCATCAAAATTTAGGGCATAACTAGCTGAGTCATACTGAAGCTGTGTGTTACTTTTCTCGTTCTTTAACAGCTTTCCATCCTTGTTTGTTTCCTTTTTAGGAAGTAACCCGCTAGAACAAGTGAAGAGTCCTACGAGAGAGCAACTCAAGGTTTTTTCATCGCTTGATTGTTCATTTTTTTGTTCCTTTGACTTTGATAATGACGTAGAAGCCATTGTAAGAGGTACTAGAGTTTATTTTCCTTCTGCATTAGGTCAATTGTGCGAATATATTTAGTGAATCGAAAGAAAAAACAAAAAGAAACTACTATAAGTTTAGATGAATTTCATGGTCTATTAAATTTCTCGTGTCTTTCTAAGTTGTAGGCATCTTCTTCAACCATCAAAGCATGAGTTTGAACGTCATATCGAATCAATGAAAAGATATATGAATATCATGTTTGTGCTAAATCAAGTGATATGTTTTATTATTAGGAATTACCTTTTATTCAAAATACTATTTCTCCATCAACAATAATTTTATTCTATTTATCAAAATTATTAAAATTAAATAAAAAAGTAGTTGAAACATATCTGATTTTCTGAAACTAAAAACTTGAAAGAGGATAAATTTGTAAAATAACTAATAATTCAAAATAGATAAAAGGAATGGAATACATAAAGATAGCAAGTTTAAATAGGCAGCAATCAATATATATATATATATATATATATATATATATATATAGTAATCTGAATAGTAATTTGAAGTTGTAAACAAAATAAAAAAGATGATAAAGGGCTATTGTACCAAAACAAATCATAATAAAGGGGTAATGTGCCCAAATTAAGAAAAGTTAACAAAACATACAGAGAAAAAGACATTTGGAATGTCTTTTTTTTTAGGGAGCCGAAGAGAATAATCTTCTTAGGCTTAAAAATTTACATTGTTTAAGTTTAATTGGAAACAAATGTATAAATACAATAAACATATATGAGAGTTAATGCTAGCTACAATCTATCTAAAGTTCTCTTTTTGAAATTCTTTGTGATTTATTGAAATTTATAAAAAATTATCAATTTTGATGAGTCTTATATTTTATTTGATGATTCTACCTCCTGTTTGTTTTAGATGGAAGATTCATCAGAATTAATAATTTTCAACCAATCGTAAATATAATATCAAAAAAAGAGTGTGCTAGCATTCCTCAAAATATATAGAGAAATAAGAAAACTCTTAGACCATGAAATATGACAAGAATAACCTAATACAAGAAAATAAGGAATCTCTTATTTTAGTAATGAGGATATATAATCGAATATTTATCTTATTTTCTTTTAATCATGAATTATTTGATATTTTTGGTACCCTAATCAATTATTTGATATATTCACATGATGTGGTTACCTTATTCAATTCTATGTCCAATCCAACAGCGTAATTTATATCACAAATATAGAGGGAAATGAATTTGAAAACAATAAAATAAGGTCTTGTGCGTTTCAATATAACTAGAAAATAAAGGGAAAGAGAGCAAATGAACAGGGGAGGCGTTGGCTATTATATGTTTCAGATATAAAAAGAGACTTGAAAAAATATGAAAAAAAAATGTTTATGTACTGATTATGTCAAATTTTTTACACAATAATTCCATCAAAATTTATCATATATATGATAAAAACATTCTCAATACATAAACATTAAACTTAGAAAAAATATAAGGAGACTTTCCTATTAAGTTAATGTCATCACAATTTATCATATATATGATACAGACATTCTCAATACACAAACATTAAACTTGGAAAAAATATAAGGAGACTTTCCTATTAAGTTAATGTCATTCACGTTATGATGTTATCATTATTCTCCGCTTGCATAATATTTAATTCCCGAATTACTATTGAGCACGACTATTTTAAAGTGAATTTATTTTGTTTAAGTGTAAATATTTCTCAGGGGTAAATCATTTATTATCAAATTAATAATTGATATTAATATTATACATGAATTGAAATTATTATTATAATTATTTCAATATGTGTCTTTTAATTAATAATATTGATATTAGTATATAATTAGTATTTAGCATGTACATCCTCTAAAAAAATAAGTATTTTAGCATGTGAATATGTTTGGCCCAACTTTTAAATTAAGTTAGAAATAAAAATTAAGAAAACAACAACCAAAAAACTGAAATTTGTCACTCACGTTAGTCTAGCTATTAGAATATTTGCATTGAACTTAACACTGATGCCTACGTGTCACACTTTATTAACGTATGTGACAATTAACAGTATAAATCTAGATAGAGGCAGTGTTATAAAATAGGTCATTGATATGTTTGAGTTACTTGATCAATGAGTCACTGATTTAACTGATGAATTAGTAATTGACTTGATTTGATCTGGTTTATATTAAAAAAATTTATATTAATATATAAATATATAACTAACATTATTTGATTAAGAAAAATATATTAAAAAATTCAAAATAATAATTGAAATATTAAAGTTGATAATACAAGTAAAGTGTATTAATAATAAAAGAGAGTGTAAATAGCAACTACTTAAATTAAAACACAAGTTCAATTTTTAATATAAAAAAAAATGAGGCAGAAGGAGTACAGAAAGTAATAAAAGGAATACATGAAGCAAATGAGTATGTGGATCTGGAGGCCCAAAGCGAAAATCTAATCCCCAATAATATATATACCTTTTCTTATGTGTTGCGCTTCATTTTCTCTGTTTTACTGTGTTGTGTCGCTTCCTCTTCGATCAACACTGCTTCAGTGTGACCGAAGTTCGACCTTTTACAGGTCGTAAACATCTTCGTCTGTGTTATCGGAGGCGAGGCCGACGCGGCGAGTTCCCTAGCAGTGTGACGATGGTGACGATGACACCTTGCAGTGCGGTGGTGGCGACCATGACCGCTTGTAGTGCGGCAGTGGTGAGTTGAGTGGCGATGATGACGTGCACAACCTAGTCCGGGTTTTTAAATCGGCTGGGTTGCCGGGTTTACTCTAAACCGGCAGGTTTTGATCGGGTCGTCCCGAGTCACATGTTTGAGCGGTCTGATAGTGTACTCGGCCCGATTATGCCATCGGATCCCGATTGGACCAATCCAACTGGTCGGGCCGAACCGAAATTTATCACTATGGATAGAGGTGTTTATAATAATTGTTATAAATTGAATTTGTAGTTAATTGAATTAAATTAAACTTAAAATAACTATTTTTTTTTAAAAAAAAAAACAAAATTGAACTAAACCTTTTTTTATTCTATTTTAAAAAGTTGAACTGTTATTAAAAATTGAACTAAACCTTTGTGGAGAATGAAGCACTCATCAAGTTTCTATTTTTCTTGCAACCACAATTTAGTGCCCCATCACGTGCTACATTAACACGTGACATTTTTATACTCTTTGATGAGGAGAAACAAAAGTTGAAGAAATTTATTTCCAAGCATTGCAAGAGGGTTTGTTGTACCCTAGATACATGGACATCAATCCAGAACTTCACTTACATGAGTTTTACTGGTCACTTCATTGATAATAATTGGAAGTTACAAAAGAAAATTTTGAGCTTTCGTCAAATCACATGACATTCTAGAGAGAGAATATGGCAAAAAATATTGAAATATGCTTGAATGGATGGGAGTTGAATCAAGTCTTTAGTGTAACTGTGGACAATGTTTTTAGGGTTGGCAAAGTAGACCAGCCCACTAAAAATGGGTCGGGCTGGCCCAAGCCCACCAAAAATGTGGGTCGGGTCGGGCTGGCTCATTTTTTCAAAGTGGATTGGAAATGCTAGTTCACCCCACTTAAAGGTGGGTAGTGGGACAGCAAGCCAACCCACATAAAAAATAAAAAAAAATTTATTTTTTTAAAAAAGAACAAAAAAAAAAATTGATGATAAAATCATGTCTGCAATAATTTTAATACTTTACCTCACATGAAATGACGAGAACTTGAGAAGCCAGAAGCAACATAATCAAACAAGTCCTGCAAGATTCATTGAACTTCCAAGAAGGCAAGAACAATTAAACAAAACTAGAATGTGAAAGATATATGCAAAAACCAACCTAGAATCCATGGGAAATTACATGTTACTGATAGTCTGATACTAGATTAATACATTAAATCAAAGTTAGCAAAGCAACATCCATAGTTCCATACATTAAATTTAAAATTTGCTAAAAACAAGTTCAAAACATTACAACTTCCAAAATGCAAAATGATTAAATTGGAGTAATTGCATCTAAGCATCTTTAAAAGCTATTGTATTTGATCCCTTGGATACAGTTGGATCCATATTTAAAGCACAAAAGTCATTGTCACCATCTTCAACTACAAATTATAATCCAAAATACAAAAATAAAATTAGCTAATGAATAATGATGATTTAAAATAAAAGTAAATAGCAATTTAAATTATAAAATAATGAATTTAAAGAAACTACCATTCTTAGCAAAACCATGCAGCCAACTACGAGTACAAATCAAGGCTTCGACATTTTCTAACAAGAGACGATTTCTATACTTGTTTATAACATGTGATCCAATGCTAAAAGCAAATTCAGAAGCCACTGTAGTAATAGGAATACTCAACACATCACGTGCCACTATGGATAATTCTAGAAAGCGATTGTAATTATCCCTTCACCATTGCAAGACATCCAACTCTTCATAGTACACAAAATCTAAGTTTGGCTCATCCAGATAAACATCAAGTTATGACTTTCCAACTTTAGAAGCAAGTTGACTATTATGCATTTTCAATTCCTATTACATATGACAAGTTGAACACACACAAAAAAAAAAAAAAATCAACGAAGTACACAACACAAAAAAGTAAACACTTACATAATAACATAATAATACTAATTGTATAAGCATGTACTTACACCAAATATTCTTTGATTTATTCCCTTGAGTTCCTTTGACATGCTTGAAGAAGTAGTCTGGGATATTGGGTGAAGATTGCTCAAAGAGGCATCATTATTAGTGTTTCTTCGGTTTGAATACCTCTCAAAGAGCATGTATAACTTTCTTCGCACATCTTGGATCTTTTCCTTACAAGTAGATTATTAGTTGTTGAGTAACAATAAGTCAATGAAGTAAACTTAATATGTGGGTCAAGAACTGCTCAAAATGCAAGAATGGTGCTATACTCGTCCCAGTATTTGTCATACTTCGTCATCATCATTTCCCCCATACTCCTTATAGCCTCATCTTCACTTTGCAAACTCTCAGTAATTACACGCTGAATTTTCCAAACTTTCAAGATATATAGGTTGGAAGTAGGATAGGAAGTGCCTAAAATCAAATTTGTAGTATCAAAGAATGGCAACAAGAACTCACAAAATTTTTCTCCTCTTCCCCGCTCATTTATTGAAGGACACCACTTGTAATTAGGATCTTTTGATTGAAAATTTCCAAAAGCCCGTTTATATTTGAGAGCACTCACTAGCATCATGTAAGTGAAATTCCATCTAGTGGAAACATCTAGACACAATTGCTTTCCACTACCATCAGACTCAAGACCAAGCTATTGAATACATTCTTTAAACTTTCTCATCCTACCCTTCGATCCCTTCACATATTTCACACTCTCTCTAATTTTATGTAAGGCATCACTAGCAACTTTTAATCCTTGTTGAACAATAAGATTCAAAATATTTGCACAACAACGAATATGAAAAAACTCTCCATCACATAATAACCAACCACTTGTTCCAAGATCATTTTTCAAAATGTCTTGCATGTTATCATTGGCGGATGCATTATCTAAAGTGAGAGAGAAAATATTTTGCTCTATTTTCCAATCTTTCAAAAATTGAAAAACCCTTGAAGTCAAGTCAAATCCAGTGTGAGAAGGAGGCATATGACAAAAATTAAGAATTTTACTATTTAACTTCCAATTATCATCAACAAAATGAGTAGTTAAACATATGTAACCCTCAGAGGTATAAGATGTCCATAAATCATAAGTTAAACATATTCTATTTGGAATGCTAGCCATCATTTTTTTTAGCTTCTCCTTCTCTCTCTTCTAAATGGTTAGGACATGAGATTTTATAGTATTCCTAGAAATAGGTGTGCATCAGGATTCAAATACTTAATCCAACTTCTAATCTTTTTATACTCAACAAAGTTAAATGGAAAATCATGTTCAATGATTGCAGCAGCACACATCTCACGCGACACCATTTGATCTAACTTTGGAGTCTTCAATTTTCCTTGTAAATCTATCATCATTTGACCAACATCTTCAAATTTAATTCCCTTACACTTTGAGATATGATGATTTAAGTGAGATGTCCCATATGCATTACCCCCAATTTTATACTTTGTTTTACAAGCCTCACACTCTGCTCTTTCTATCCCATCATCACCCACTCCTATCTTATTGAAAAAATTCCAACAATATGAACTTGTTGCTTTCCTTTTCTTCTTGTTTTTGGTTGGTTCATCGGCTTGAGATGATTCAATAGGTACTTCAAAATTTTCAACATGTTTGTGCTCATTCACAGTCTCAAACTCTATATTACAACTATCATAAATCAAACATTAAATGAAAAACAGAAAATCAACCTCAACGCCAGGAATAACAATATAACATATATCATTTTCAAGAGAGAGAAGGAACTACAAGAACTGTCAAGGTATGAGGAAATGGAAAAGGAACTACAAGAACTGTCAAGGTATTAAGAAATAAAAAATGAAAAAGAATAACCATACATTATTAATAAAAATGATGATCTGCAAAAAATAGCACCTAATCCTGAATCACTTAACAACTTAATTAAGGATGTCTAGTTGAAAAATTAAGAAAGTTAAAGAATTAAAAAGAAAAAAAATTCTTAGTAGGTCGCTTCTTTCTCACAGTTGCAGAAAAAATTCTTATTGGTTGGCATATTCATTATAATGTGTGGGTGGGCATGCAAGTAGCAGGAGAAGGTATATTTGGTATTTGAACAAGTCACACATTTTTATATATCAGTGATGGGTGGGTTTTAATTGTATAGCATCCTTGGTTACTTTATATGTATATTGTGATATTAATAACCCGTGTAGCCATAATTCATAATTCAGGTGAAGTTGGTTACTTTATCCAGTATATTGTGATATTAATAACCCGTGCAACCATAATTCATAATCTTTGGTTCCATTCATAATTCAAACTGATGGAATTGAATTACACAATTAAAAAAATTTGTATATAGATTTGAATATTCTTTGTAACTTACACATATTAATATAATTATCTTTGCTAATTAAAAAATGCATAAATTACATTTTTTTTATGATAAATATATATTTTTTAATTTCTTAAATATTGGCAACACTCTTGATAATATAGGCATCCTATTTCTCTCAGTTTTGGAGCATGCCTGCATGCCATATGTATTGTTGCAAGTTGAAATTTACGAGCCAAAAATAAAAGATGTTGACATAAATAGACTCCAGTGCCATCTGAAAGACATATATTTCCCCTACATACAGGTATGAATTCTAACAATTACTTGAATTTAATGAAATCTCTTTCAATAGGCTAGATTATATATTAATATATTAGTTCAATGAGTACCAGAAATAATCCAACTAGAGTCTAGCGGAAACTATCAATGACATTGTACAAGTGAAGAAGACCAGCATAATCTGACAACATTAGATGACTACCACATATCTGTAAAAAGGATTATCTGTGTAATAGATACTAAATATCAACACCAGTAGGAAGCAGAGCTCACCATCTCTCACTGTAGAATATCAACAAATCATTGTAGAAATGATGATCTGTAAAGCTCACCAGTGCAGACAGCAGAGCTTGAAGCCTCGAACAGACAGACGAAGGTGGAAGCTTGGTGACAAAGCTGTTGAAGGAAGGACAAAGGTGCAGATGTGTCGTTGTGCCGGAAGAAGGAAGGACGAACGCTGAAGCCTAAAGGTGCAGAGGTGCCGCCACCACTACGCCAGAAGCAAGAAAGACAAAGTCGGAACGTAGACTCAGTCTCGATCTCAATTCTCAGCCTCCCTCTCTCATAGACTCTCACTTTACTCTCATAGTCTCATTCTCAACCACTCAAAACAATATCTAATATTATGTATATCTTTCTGATTTTTTTATTTTTATTAAAGGATGCAGGAGTGTAGGCTGCACAGTGTAAGTTATTTTCATTTTTTATTTTTTTTTTCGGTCCTTCCCTTAGTAACTAAGTGAATGCACAACAGCCTATTAGAGTCTTCACTTATTTTGTCTATATCCTGTGGACTAGCACTGCAGTGGCTACACAACATATATATTATTTCATTTTTTTGTGGGTTGGCCCGGCCTAGGCCTAATTTTGGCCCGTATTTTTGTGGGCCGGGTTGGCCCGATTTTGATTAGTGGGTTGTCATTATCAACCCAGTCCGCATTTTTTAGTGGGCTAAATGGGCTGGCCCGCCGAGCTATGCCCGTTTTGCCATCCCTAAATGCTCTATCTAATGACCTTGGGATTTAACACTTAAAAAAGGTTCATGTTTCGGTATAATGTAATTTTTAAGGGGGGTTATATCCATATGCGGTGTTGTGCACATATTTTGCTCTTGATTGTGAAGCATGGCCTGAAACATGTAAAAGAATATATTTTAAGAATTCATTCTACAGTCAAGTATATTAGATCCTCATGCTCTAGATTGGCTAAATTCAAGGGCTATGCTGAATAGGAGACAATTCTTTACAAGGGCCTTGTTTGCCTAGACGTGGAAACTAGGTGGAATTCAACTTACTTAATGTTGGAGGCAACTATCAAGTATCAAAAAGCATTTGACAGGCTTGAAATGGAAGACAAAAAGTATGTTGATGGTCTACAAAGGGGGCATGGGGTACCTTCAAAAAAATTTGATTGGAATAAAGCTCATTCACTCTTACCTTTTTTGAAGATGTTTTATGATGCAACTATGCGAATTTCTGGTTCTCACTATGTCACTAGTAATATATATATGAAGGAAGTATTTGCAATTGGTAGGAACATCCACAGGTGTGAAAATCATAATGATTTTTGCATAAGCTCAATGGCTACTCAAATGAGAATTATATATGACAAATATTGGGGAACACCTATCATAATCAACAATTTGCTATTGATTGTCGTTGTCCTTGATGCTAGTTGTAAGGTGAAATATTTTAACCACTTTGGTAACTACTTATTTAATGAAAACCAGGCAGATTAATTGAAGTTGAAGTTGTCTTCTAGTTTAAAATTAATTTATGAGCATTACCAAGTGTTGAGGAGGGCTCTTAAATTAACCAAGAAGTAGTACAGTTGGTTGAAGAAGATGATGATGATATCCATAGTATGAGTTTCTATCTACGAACAAGTGGTCATAAAATTGATGCAAAAACTGAGTTGGATAAATATTTGAATGAAGATTGTAAGTCCTTCATTAAATCAATTGATTTTGATATTTTTAAAGTGGTGGAAGGTAAACTCGACCAAATTTCTTATCCTAGGAAGTATGGTCTGAGAGGTGTTAGTGATTCCTGTTTCTACTGCATCATCAGAATCTTCATTCAGTGCTGGAGGAAGGATTATTGATCCTTATCGAAGTTCCCTTACTCTTAGAATGATGGAAGTATTGGTTTGCACGCAAGATTGGTTGAAAGGAACATCTTTTTCAATGTTCATTGATGAGGACTTTCAAGAGCTCGAGAAATTTGAGCAAGGTAAGTTAATATCAATATTCTACATATTTTTGTTATGCTTTTATAATAAATTTTAGAAAGTAACGAAATATTTTTCTATTTGCATATATGTTGTCTCCACATTAAGGAACTTCATTAACTGCCGCTATTAATCTTGATGATTGAAGGAAAATTAGGTGAAGGAACATTAATTGAGTGTAGTTACTATTAAGGGATTATAACATCGCATGTGCATATAATCCCCCTTCAAAAGTACATTGTACCAAAACATGAACCTCTTTTTTAAGTGTTGAATCCCAAGGTCGTTAGATAAAGCATGGTCCATTGTTACACTAAAGACCTGACTCAACTCTCGTTCATTCAAGTGTATTTCAACATTTTTTGCCATATTCTCTCCAGAATGTCTTGTTATTTGATGAAAGCTCGAAATTTTCTTTTGTAACTTCCAGTTATTACCAATGAAGTGAGCAGTAAAACTCATGTAAGTGAAGTTTTGGATTGATGTCCATGTATCTGTGGTAAGACAAACCCTCTCGTAGTGCTTGGAAAGAAATTTCTTCAACTTTTCTTTCTCCTCAACAAAGAGTATAAAAATGTCACGTGTTAATGTAGCACGTGATGGGGCACTAAATCGAGGTTTCAAGACAAATAGAAGCTTGATGAATGTTTCATTCTCCACATGCCAAAATGAAAGCTCTATAATCACAAACATATTCAAAAGTTCCTTTCGACACAACTCTTGGTCAAATTTAAAACAACTTGGTGAAAAGCGAACACCACTACCCCTTGCCCTCTATAATTTGTGATGAGGAAGCATTTGATCTTTTGCACTTTTTGTCCTTTATCTAGATTATCAGGGCATCTCAATAAATGATTCTTCATAGAAGTTGGTCCACCCTTAAACTTAATTAGGGTACCACAATAATTGCATGTCGCCTTATAGTCTTCACTGGAATCTTCTTTAAAATGGTTCCACACTACTGATCGAGTTTTACGCTTTGATGATGCTTTTGAATGACATGGTAATGGAGCTTTAGTGGTAGAGGCATGAGGTATTAGCAATTGAATGTCCTGCTATCTCCGAAAATGAAGAATCCATCTGATTTTAGCTATAAGAAAAACAAAAATAAAGACAAAGAGAAACCAATAATGGAAAACTATGTTTTCTAAATTCTACAACATCTATCACTCAACAAAAGTGAAGTCTATGCTTGACAACATAGTAAGTTTGCATGCCATTGTTTAAATCAAACTCAAAGACTAATCCTAGTAACAACACAACCATGGAAGTCTCATCAGGCTCAAACCCACAAGCCCACATCCTGAAAAATACCTAATCCCATAACCTAGCGAAAGACTCTCAACACAAGCAGCCATAACTGAGTTCCAAGAAACAATAGTTCTCTCAAGCATTTCATCGAACACCTTCCTCGCATCCACAATCTTATGACAACACCTGTAAAAATTGTCACAACGTAACTCGCCACGACAAGACGACAATGAAAAAAGAAGATAAAGAAAGAGCCTTCCTAAAAAGGAAAACTTGAGTTGAGTCGCCATCTGTAGCAACGTGTTTGGCCACAACGGGACGACGATGAAAAAAAAGATAAAGAAAGAGTCTTCCTAAAAAGGAAACTTGAGGGGAGTCACCATCTGTCGCAACATGTCTGGCCACGACGGGATGACGATAAAAAGAAAGAAAAGAGTTTGCCTAAAAAGGAAAAATTGAGGGGAGTCGCCATCAACGTTTATATAAGGAAAACGTTGAAAAAACCAAAAAGATAAGGCATGGTCCGTTTTGAGAAAAGGATCCAAGAATCGTTTACGCACGTGAAATGTATTAGTGCCCCACGCGTCCATCATGTACACGACAGCCTTTAATCGAGTGTGCTAAAAATAAAATGACTTTTTAAATTATTTATCTTCCCTTAAGAACATGAATTATGTTGTTTTATTTCTATTTATTCAGAAAAAGAAATAAAATTTTATTTTTAGAAAAGAGAAGATTTTATATATTTTTTTAGTTTTTAGGTCGACAAGGGGTTTGCCCTCGCTCTTACGTATCTTCAAGTGCAACGAGAAAATTAGACTTACATAGTTCTTTGGAAGAAAAAAACATGTGTGTTGGGTTGATTTTACCTTTTTTGAAAGATTTGTTTTAATTGTGTGAAAAAGAATCGTTAAGGTGTTGGACCTTGAAACTACATTGGATTTTAAGGAAAAGCGGAGAGAATCTCTTAAGGCATTAGACCTTGAAGTGATCTTGAGTAATATTGTGGATAAAAAGAAAACTTGATTGATCATTTATTTGAGTATTTTTAGATTTTTTGGAAAAGATTTTAGATTTAAACTTTGTGAAGTCAAACAAGTCGGGGACCCAACATGATATTCACAAAATATATCCATATGTTATTGAAACACCACCAAGCAAGTCGGCGACCCAACATGGAGTGCACGAAACATAAGTGCGTACCAAAGATACTAATGCAAAAATCAATAAATAATTAACATAACATCACGTAATCAAATAAATCAAATGGAAATAGAAAGGAAGTGGGGAGTACACTTAGTAATTAAGGGTGCATACGTGAAGAAAGGAAGTGGAACTAGCAGTACTTATTTCATTTCAGAATGGGCTAGCCCCAACAGATAAGGGGTGTATATATGAAAATGAGAGTGTCAAATAGCATTGCATGTTTGTTTACGCAACAACTGAGGTGGTGTAGTTATGAAAAAGTGGTATGTAAATAGCATTTTTTTTGTTTCAGAGTGGGCCAGTCCTAACAGATAAGGTGGTGTAGTTATGAAAATAATAGTAAAAACAACATTAGGCATTTGGTTTCAGAATGAGCCTGGCCCACTAGTAAAGGGGGCATGGTTATTAAAATCGTGGGTGTGAATAGTACAAATATATTTTTTTGTTAGAGTTGGAAGCGGGTTAGAGCGACCCGATCCAACCCGCATTTAGCAAATAGGCAAAACAGTCGTAGCAGCCAAGGGCGTGGGGAAGAAGATGATAAGCCTCCACGGAGGAGGCATGACCCCCTGCCACCACAGGCGAGGGGGCCTGGTGGCGTGAGGCCGCTGCAGGGTGGTGCGCGGTGGTGGCCGGAGCTGGCGCAATGGTGGTGGTGGTGTGCACGGAAGATAAAAAAAAAAAAACCTTAATGCAAGAGACATGACCCCCTTGACGCCACCGACGAGGCGGCTTGGCGACGCAAGGCTGCCGTGGGTGGGGCGCACAACACGCGGTGGCGCGAGCTAGGTGGTGCGCAGTGGTGAGATAAAAGGAAAAAAAAAAAGAGGAGAATGGGAAGAAAGAGAGGAGAGGGAAAGAAAAGGAAGGAATGAGGGGTTAACTGAGAGACTCCTCTCCCTTCTCTAATGGCGGTGCTAAATGGCATTGTGGGATTGGTTAGCCTTGCGATCCGGGATCTGTGCCTCCCCTGTTTCTGCAATCAAGGCCCCAGCTCCCTCCTTTTATGTGTTGTAGCTTTTTTTTTTTTTGTGTTGTAGCTTCTACTTGACCTAATGGGCTTTCAAAGAGCCCATTAGGTCCCTTTGGAACTCTTTTTTTTTTCTATTCATTTTTTTCTTTTTCTTTTTTTTTATTTTCTATTTTTTTGTATCAGGACAGAATTAGGGTATGACAAAAATGAATCAAATTATTAACGTATAAACTGAGTGGGTGTTTGTGTAAGCACAATGGTTCAATCAAAATCAAACAACCCATAAATGGATTTGGGATTTAGGTCTTATCTCAGTGAGAGTGAGAACTGAAACTTGAGCCAGAGTGTGAGACACAAGTGACTGTGAAGCTTGAGCGACGAAGGTTGAGTCATAGTGAACAATGAACGTGCCTCATTGCATCATTGAGTGAGAGTGCGTCATTGAGTGAGAGTATGTTCCTAAACCCACCAGACTCGCGAAAACATAGCAGAATCGAGCTATTCTACTCCAAAAACGAGTCTACGTCTGATTTAATTCGCATAGGGGTAGTAGACTCGTAAAATTGGATGATTCTACGATTCGAGAGTTTGATAACCATGATAACCAGTATCATCCATTCTAGAATCCCATGTGTATCACCCTTGCTTTGAAGAGCCTTCATGCCATTAAACACCCACTTAACAGCAGGCATTTATAAAGGATAATTTTGAATCATCAAAATAGCATCCTCCGAACGTTGTTGTCCCCGTTCGTCCCGGCAGCCCCATTAATACCAATCACACCTCATTAATATTATGCCAATCAAAGCACTGACACAAGCACCTGGATTCAAGTTCCATTGGATAAATGAATACTTGAAATCAGGACACAAACCCGATAACCAAGACCAAGACCATGCAAGGAACGTGAATTTGTGCCAGAGAGTCTCTTTATCCATATTGACATTGCTGACATTGCTGAATGTAATGTGGTTTCTGAAGTTCCAAATGCTCCATGCCATTGTAGACCAAACAACCCTCCATTTACCAACCTCTGACTTTCGAACCAAGCATGAGGGAGATACGGAAAAGTGAGCCCACACATCACCAACGCATACATATGTACAACAGAACCAATTATGGCATTTTTTTCCACTACTCATCAATTATCTTACATGAAAATAGAGAATGAAAATTATTGTTTCTTCACTTTCTGCACAGAACACACATCTGTCAAATTATCGCTAGAAGCAGGGTGGGCAAAAAAATCTGAAACTCATTTATAAATCCAATATCTAATCTGATCTAATCCATTTTTTTATTTTTAACAGATCGGATTTTTTACTATATCCATATTTTATATCCATTTAAAAATCTGAAATCCACTTTTTTTTTATACAAATTTTAAATAAAAAATACAAAATCCATTTTTGTCTTCGGACAACTTAATCAGCGCTTCAAAGGAAATTGAAGATATCTTGACTGAGTTCTCTCCCAAATCCAAAGTTCGTTGGTCTGTGCCTTCCTCAGTTCCTCTCACAAATCAAAAAAATCAGGTACGAAACTATGAATTCCTCTCTCTCTCTCCTGATTCCTCTCACAGTGCCTTGCCTTTGGTTTCCTCTCTCACCCTCGTGGGACATTTGAAATTTCTCGTGGTTCATAAGTATTCTGGGAATGAGAGGAATTGGTTGCCTGATAGGAACCTCAATAGGGGTAGATTGGAGTGCTATTATTTCTTATCAGTGGGATTCAGGTTGTGAATCTTATTTATTTCAGGCAAATTTCGCAAAATGGGAACCCTGGCATGGATAATTCGGATTTTCCTACCCTTGGGGAAGGTACTTAAAGATTGGTGAAGTTCTTCGAGAACTGGCTGCATTTTTTCTTGCAGCAGGACGCTGTCTCGAAGCATCAAAAGAGGTACGTGTATATTATGCGTTCTTTTATTATTTCTTTAGGTCCATATCTAAGTCATAAGGAACAAGCCCGAAAACTTGGAACAGGACATTGAAAAAATCAAACATGAAAATTTCTTAGAGGGGTAGGGAGAAGATAGAGAGTTTGCAAAGAATAAATGAATTGATGTTCTTGTTGATGTTAGATAAATTTTATAATATATATATATATATATATATATATATATATAAATCCTATCCTTGAAGCAGAATTTCTCTTTGTGAGCTTTGTTGTGTGATTGATAATTTGTGGACTTATCCAAAAATTAGGTTGCTGTCACTAATTGCTCACATGCATTATGTTAACAAAAGAGAGGGGAATGTGTAGGTCCAACCACATCAGGAATCATCAAGCAACATGTATTTAATAATAATGACAATGAAGCAGGGTAGTGCCTCATTGGTGGCTTATAACAAAATTCAATGCATCTATTGGTTTTCACTTTCAGTTTTCACACATAGATAGCACTATCGCTATGAAACTCTAATCTTGCATTTGGAGTAATATA
>PYAF01000723.1:55249-88962 GCA_007407185.1 Glycine tomentella | reverse complement strand
AGAGAGGGGAATGTGTAGGTCCAACCACATCAGGAATCATCAAGCAACATGTATTTAATAATAATGACAATGAAGCAGGGTAGTGCCTCATTGGTGGCTTATAACAAAATTCAATGCATCTATTGGTTTTCACTTTCAGTTTTCACACATAGATAGCACTATCGCTATGAAACTCTAATCTTGCATTTGGAGTAATATAACTTTAGAATTAAAATGAAATGATTTAGAACCTGTCAGAGGTGTGAAGATGTACAAAATACAAATCATAACATGATAACACCTCAAAATGATTTGTATGAACTGGATTCTTAAATGAGTATCAATCCCTACAACTTTTATACAATAATTCATTTATAAACAAAATCACTTCTTTCATTTTAAGGATTCCCAACTCAGGCAAGTTTGCTACTAAGGATGAGCACACTAAGCAGCAGCACGACACAATTTAGTAAGCAGCACTGCAGCAGTACATAATTTGCTACAATTGGTGGATTTCAAGTTTTTGGCATTGATTGCATACATTGTTTTTGGTCCATTATCCAATGTTTATGGTTTTAGGATGACTGGTTAATAAACCTCCATGGACCTGCATCAAAATTACTTGCCCACATTATGCAATTTCTACAAAGGTTATAGTGACTATTTTCTGAATTTATTTGTGCAGGCATGAATTCATACTTAAGCATGATGAGTGGATGAACACGGTAAAACCTGATCTTCATCCTGGTGTTTCAGCACAATTGCATGAAAAATTTGAGATATCTGATGCAGAGATTGAAAACTCTAAATCTGTTAGAAGTGAGATGCGTGCTGTTGTAAATTTGAGGTATCTATTGGAAGTTTATTTTATTTTACTGCAATGGATACTTATATTTATCTTATCTCATAAAAATAAATAAAGATTTGAATTATGATTAATTTAATGTGAAACAATGAACCACTCATTTACTATTTTTTTTGCACGGCAAAGAGGATTTTTAAATTAATAACAAGTGACATTGTTACAAGTAGTTACAATAGCCACAAATGATTACAGTGATAAGAATCCGATAAATAAAACACAATCGGTTCAGATATTGCCTCATATAGTGGGCCATAATAATTTAAATATCGTTCCCCTGCATAATCTCATTAATCCTTATCTGATAAGTTGCAAACAGAGTTGTGGTTGTATATTCCACACATACAATGATGAGTCAAACTATAATATTTAAGTGGATAGGTGCTAAATTTTATTTTTTAGTGTTTAATTACTAAAATTTATATAAAAAAATACTATAATATTTAAGTGGATATAAATTGGATTATCCATATCCATATCCACTTAAATGGATTGGATCTTGAATCTAAATTGTTTTTAGAAAAATATGGATATAGATTTAAGATCCAATTTATTTAAGTAGATATGGATTGGATATGAATTTGGATTCTTAAAAATCCAATCCATGCTCACCCCTAGCTAGAAAGGAGTCTATTGCAAAACAATCTCCACAAGAAAATTTGTATTTTTGGTGGTACTTCCATTTTCCATATAAGCGATAAAAGCTCATCTGTTTGATCACCATACTTGAGATCATGCAATACTCTGTATGCTGAATTCACAGAGAAATTTCCATTTTTTTCCACCTTTCAGAACCATGAATCTTTGACCTCCTTAACCACTATAATATGGTGAATATACATAAAGTTTCTGTGTCTTAGTACAAAACTATACATACATCTTCCCTCAGGATACAAAACAAAACCAAAAACAATATACAAAACATCAGAGCCACATGCTCATGTCATCTAGCCGCTCATTTCCACCATACTTTCAAATAGTTGCACTTGGTCCTTTTCCCACTCCAACCATTGAAGGCATTAACTTTCTTTCCAAGGCCTAAATGTGAAACCATTATGTGGTCCCGACCAGTGGCGACATGACACGTGGCAAGGTAAGACAGCCAACTCTTTACCCATCAAGTGTTAACGCCGTTCAACATAACCGCGAGTAAAAAGGGAAATTTAAATTATGCATTATCAAATTTAAAACTTTCAAATCCCTAACAATTCTCCAAACATTTTGCTCGTTGCTCTTTGTTTTCAACAATTCTCCAAACAATTTGCTCAAACCATTCTCCGAATCATCAATAATCTTCCCCGATTCATCCAATTGAATCTTTCTCCGAATGAGATCGTCGTCGAAATAACTGACAATGAGAGGTATACTCTGCACAACACAAAAGTCACAATCACAATCACAAATCTGGCTTACTGGAGTTTGGGAATTCAAGAGCAGAGAACTCTACACAGGAGCAATGGTGGAGCGTGAAAGTAGTTTAGAAATTTGTGAGAGTATCACGCAATAATGACAACTTTCTGTTAATGTAAAAAAGAATAAATTTCAGTTTAAACGTGATAATAGAACAATCATTTTAGAAAGTTTTAAATTTGATATAATTGTAAACGTGATTTGTAAAAGATAAGCAGATAAATTGATTATACATGTCTTATGAAAATCAAAAGCATATACTGTGACTTGCATTTGACTATACATGTCATATTTTAAGTGGTGGAGAAGACGAAAGATAAGAATGGAAGGGAGAAAGATGGTAACATTTTATGCTAATAATTTAAATATTAACGTGAGACTTAATTAAAAATTTTAAATTACTTTTTAAAACCAAAATGATTCTAAATAATAAAATTTATGAATCAAAATATCGAAAAGTAATTCAATAACTAAATTTAGATTGTGATGTCTTTTAAGTCCTAAAAAAATAAACATTAAAAAAGTTAACTTTCATTTTAGTCATGTCTTGTCATGTATTCAAATAGCATTTCACCTAAATACCAACATTAACCTTAAAGAAAGTATTTTATAGGCTAGACTAAATAAATAAGTGACATTTTTATCATGAAAAAGAAAGAGAGAATGATTTCCTTTTATGAATGAAAAAAAGAAAATAAGGGTAAAAAATTAATCACAAAACAAACTAATTAGTAATTACAATAATAAGAAACCAAGTTTTGTGATTGATTGAATCCAAAAGTCGAATCCCATCAATATTTATATTCAACTATCATGTCTTGTATACAAGGGGGAACCTTCACAAAAATATTCACCACAAAAATATTCACCACAAACCATTCTTAGCTTCTTTCTGTTCCACCGTTAAATTTGTTAGTTTTGTCCAATCCCTGAGGGTCATCCGTCAAATCCAACCAACTAACTTTTTTTATGGCAAATACTAGTTTTAATGGTTAAACAACACCAACTAATTAAAGATCAAATTAATTGTACCCAAGAATCTCGGGGATTCGACCGAAAGAGGTAGTTTTTTCGGATTATTATCATTTGAAAAGTAATTTTTAAATTTCTTACTAAAAAAGAGGAAGTCCTAATATGTATTTTTTTAATTGAAATCGTAAAATAATATATGATTTTAATATAATTTTTTTAAGTTTACAATTTTAAAGTCATAAATTTTTTTACAATGTCAAAAAACTTTTTATGACTTTTAACGTTTTTTATGACTTGAAAGTTATAAATATTTTTACAAATTTCAAGTTCTAACAATCTTTTTCAAAATATTTGATAAAATTTATTTTTTTAAATTATAAATAATTTTTTAATTTAATTATTTAATAAATAAATTTGGAAAAATATAGAAAATATTAAATAAAATGATGTAAAAATATTTAAAAAAGTTAATATTATTTTATTTAATATTTTTTAAAATTTTATATGATTTTATTTAATATATTTTCTATATTTTTCTCAATTTAAAAAATCATTTACAGTTTTAAAAAAATAAATTTTATCAATATTTAAAAAAGTTGTAAAATTCATAAAAATATTTACGACTTTTAATTACTAAAATTAAAAAAATTATTAATATTTTTTTGAAAAAAGTTATACCTTGAAATTTTTAGAGATATTTAAGTCATAATATTAAAAAGAACCTTAAAGTTGTAAAAAGCTTTTCTACTTTAAAATGGTAAAAAAATTTTAACACCTTAAAGTTGTAAAAACTTTTACAAATCTAAAATGGTACGCTTAAAAAAATTATATTTATAATTTTTTTTAAAAATATATAAATTGTAATATGTGTTAGATTTAATCCTCTTTTAATAAAAAATTTAAAATTTATTTCCAAAAGATAATAACCGGAAAAAACTATCCCTTTCGGTCGAATCTCCCAACAATCTCCTTGTTGCCGGTGGATTACTCAACCGGCGATGGCGAGGACGGCAGCCGCGAGTTGAAGTTCCTGAAGGAAAGTTCCTCGGAGCTGTCGTCCTCGAAATTGAGCGCGTAGCTCGAAGGGTCGTAGCTGAAGTCAGCGGACTGCGACTGACGGTGGTGGAGGAGCTTGCGGCCCATCCTCGACTTTAGGCTCCGCCCCCTGACACGTGCATGCGGGTCACCGAAATCGGTGCTCGTGGGTGACCTTATCTTGAACCACGATGATGACGTGGACCCCTGTGGAGAAGTCGGTGTTTTTGGTATGCGTAGTTTGTTGTAGAACCCTCCTTCTCCTCGCTCCAATGAGTCGCTATGAACGGTTCCGGAGAAACAACATAGCGAAGATTTCAGTTTCTCCTTCAGCGATTTTTGCCGGATAATCCCGTTTTGCATTATCACTATTCACAACAACAATGATAATGTCAAAAAGAATAATAATACAGTGAAATACCTCTCGATAAATATAAGGCAGCTTTTGAGGTGGAGATATGAGAAAATGGGTGGTGGGTTTTTTTTTTTTTTTTTTTCCTTTTTCTTTTTATGATTTTGAGGGTATGGGGATTGTGGGGTGTATATATAAGTTGAGGGTGGTGGGGTTAATGGAGGTTGAGGATGTGAAGTTGGGTGGAGTTTGAGATGATTTGAGTTGGGGAATGTCCGAAGAATCCGTGCGATGAACGCAGTTGCGATTTTTGTGTTAAAACAATGTTGTTGTTTTGGGATATTAGATGTGGCTATTGTTGTTTTTATTATTCTGCCTTTTTTGTTTTTTTTTTTTTTTTTTTTTTTTTTTTTTTTTTTTTTTTTTTTTTTTTTTTTTTTTTGCTTTTTTGGCTAGTCTGTAAATGGGTGGTGTGGTTGCAATTTCTACCTCACAATTTTAACCTTTTCATGTAAATAAATAAATAAATAAAAGATGGTGTGGTGTGTTAGTTTATTGATTATTGATTCATCTATACAAGGGAAATGAGATTCCTATATGTTTGCGAGTTGTGAATGACTTGCTTCTTCATCTATTTTAAGGTTAAATAAATGTTAGCAACTTTTTTTGTTTGTTTTCCTAATAATATATACCCAATTCCTTGTCAAGAGCATTCTACCGTTCAAAGCAAAACTCTTTTTATCAAATGCTTTGTTGTCTCTATCTGACTTTACTGTTCATTTAGTTGTATAGTTTGGCCTATCTGTCTCTCTCAATTATCTTTAGTTTTTTTTTTTTTCTTTTCTATTTTGGTGTTTTAATTCTTCACACATAAATGGAATGAAACAAAATTATCCTTGACAAAGGAAATGACACCAGAGTATTACGTAAACCAGCTAGCAATTTAATTATGCATGACTTATGAGCCCACCACGTGCCTGTGTATATTCGAACAGAGAACAATAATCTAGATTAAATAGTAACACTAATCTGCTAGGCACTAAGGATGGGCCATTTTTATCGCCAGCTCCAAAACTTTAGATAGTTTATGCCAAAATATGGCTCTTTTTATTATTTGAGGTATTTAAAAAAAATTATCAAAATGGAAATATTTTTTAATTAATTTCATTTAAAGATAAGTAGTAAAAATAATTATAACTTTATAAAAAAAATCATAAAATTTTACGATTTCAGTTTATAAAGTCGTAATTACTTTTAAGATTTTCATGAAAGAAATCATATAAAAATTTATGACTTTTTTTATAAGATGATAAACTTATCCTTAAATAGAAATAAATTCAGAAAGTGACCCGGTAATTTGGAAGAAAAAAAATAGTCCCAAATGTTAACAAAACCCAAACTATCACTTTTCTTTTATTATAATTATGACTTTTCTTTTGGCCCTTTCTTCTATTGAATAACTGCTGACATTAACTACCTCAAGGTTAAACTCAATAATATTTTTTTCTTCTGACTCACCAAACTATGCTTTGTTTGGATGAAGAACAAATTGTAGAGAGAAAGAAATAAAAGAGAAGAAAAAATGGATAAATTTTTAAGTTGTTTGAGAGGAATAGAAAACAAAATAGAAGAAAAAGACAAAAATGTGTTACTATGTTTTTTTTTTACTGCAGTATTACTAACTTACTATGTTCTAAAGACATATTTCTCCTAATAACATATTTACATAGTCCAAAACAAAAGGTTAGATTCATCATTTCATCTTTTTTAACGGGTCCTACCATGCAAATTTGGTCATTTGTGGAGAGATTTTTTTAATACGAGTTTCACTAAACTTGTTTCCTCTTTCACCATTTCTATCCTTTCTCCTATACAACAAAAAAGTTCATTCTCTCTCACACTTCTTTTTCATATACTTCTTTCTCCCAAAAATCACTTAGAAAACAATACGTTAGTTTATATATCTTGATAGACAATAAAGATATACAATAAAAAAAGTAATGTAGTTATAATAAAAAAGTAAAAAACAGGAATGTAATTGGATTATGGCCTAGACCGGCCTCCACAAAACCCCCCCTAGGGTAGTATTTGGCTTTGAAGACTCTAGACACCATAACATCTGGATCAAAAACAAGTTTTCACCCCTGCTTCGCTACCATTAGTTTTCTGTTGTGAGATCTCAAATCATGTGGTTAGATCCGCTAGCTCCCAGCCTGCCACCGACCAATTGTGTTTTCTCTATGGTGATTCAAATTGAAAGGCATAATGGACTCATTCAAACAGAGGAGATGCAATCAGTGGTGAATGCAGCAGAGGGAAATAAGTATGATGGAAGTGCAAGCGGTTTCTAACCCTCAGTTTGGTATAGGCCAAAGAGGTTGAAAAATGAGTGAAATAAACAGTAAAATTAAATTCTGTAATCTATAATTTTACTTTTTATTTTAATTCAAAACTTTCATCTTTTTTCACCTTCATCCCTTCTCTTTTCCCAACTCCCAAGCTATGTATGTTCTATTGGGAAAATGGGCCACATTGTGGATGTATGTTACAAAAAAAACATTGATATCCACCTATCATAAACCAAAGACTGATTCATTTGCAAACAACATAATGGCATAATAGGATGAATCTAGAAGTGTATGTTCTTCAAGCAATAATAGGAGTGTCATTCCTAAACTCACTAATGAAAAGTGTAAAGAACTTCTCGACTTGCTACATAAATTAAGAATTTGGAAAAATCAAGAATAACTATCTAATCAGAGACATGTTGGTTACCTCAAAATCACGGTGTCACCACGATTTTTCCAAAACAACTATATGTTGTTTCACATTCACCGTGGTTTCATATTAATTTTGTCTCACCTCACCTTTATCCCAAACATGCTAGTATTCAATGGAGTTTGTTCCAAGAAATTTTAGCCATTAGTTTCTACTAAATGTACAAAAATTTTGCATTATCTTGTGCTGGTGGACATAATAATAGTGATAAATTAATCTTTGATTCAAATGTAACAAGATGTAACATATCATATATGTACTTCATTCATTTGGTTTTAATCCTATAAAAGGGTTAATTCTTTTTTGGTTAAAGGATAAATTAAAACGTGTATTTTCATAAAGAACCATTAAAATTTTAAAAGAATTACAATTAATTACTATAATTTCCATAATTTTATTAAAAACATATAAAATAGTTTAACAAATATATACAATCAATATAAATTTATGAATAAAACAGATATACACTAATAATATAAATTTTTTTACATAATCATCTAATCAGAACTCATCATATATAATAAATTTATTGACTTTTAAAATAATTATCTTTAAATAATTCAAATAGCAATTTATGATTGAATAAAAGTATAAAAATTATATTTAATATGAATTTTAACATTATTATTATTATCAAAATCAAAAAATTCAATCACAAACAATTATGTTGATAAATTTATTGTCTATTACAAAATTATTTTAAAAACAATATTCTTAAAAATATCTACATAATTAATTAATGCAAGTGAAAACCATCGTTGAAAGTGATCTTTCCTTCAATGGCGATGGCTGACCATACATCCACTTCCCAACAACAGCATAGTCTAAAAAATTTATAAAGCAGTAGCATTTATTTCGTAATATTATTAATAGTAAAAAAAAAAAAAGAAATAAAAAAGGAGACGACTTTTTGTTTGGAGTTTCATTTCAAGTTTTCAACTTGACACAGGTGACAGAACAGAAGGAAGTTTCTCAGTGGCATCAAAAAACCAAAAATGGGTACACGTTAATAAACAAAGATTCTTCTCTATTTCTCCAACTCTTTCTGCTTCTTCCACCAAAGTGGCATCAAAAAACCAAAAATGGGGTGTGGCAATTTATTCTTCACAATTCTGATAACTTTCTCAGTGGCACTCATAACATACAACATCATAATCTCAGCCAATGCCCCTCTCAAGCAGGACTTCCCGGGGCCCTCACGCCCTTCCATCAAGGTGGATCCTCTCATCAAGATGCCACTGCACAGAAAATCATCATCCTCGGAGGAATCGAAGAAGAGGTTGTTGTTCCACACTGCTGTCACTGCCTCTGATTCTGTCTACAACACGTGGCAGTGCAGGGTGATGTACTATTGGTTCAAGAAGTTAAGGGATGAAGGAGGAGATGAATCTGGGATGGGGGGGTTCACTAGGATCCTGCACTCCGGGAAGCCGGACCAGTTCATGGATGAGATCCCCACTTTTGTTGCTCAGCCTTTGCCTGCTGGAATGGATCAGGTTTGATTTTGGTTTTGGTTTGGGGTTCTCAATTGAATTTGAATTCCTCTTAATTGGTTCTTGCAAAATTGTGTTTTGGGGGGTTTGGTTGTGTGTTGTGATTGTGCAAAAGGTTGTTAAAAAATGATTTTTTTTTTTTTTTTTTATGTGGGGGGTTGAGTTTCTGGGTAATTTGTGTGAATGCACTTGTTCTTGGAGAGAAAAATGTGAGAATTTTAGTTGGAATGGTCTAACAGTGTGAAAAAAAACTTAAACTTGTATCCAACAACTATGAATTGTCGTAGGTTGATTTTTTGGTAACTTCAAGTGGTGCTTTGATTATTGGTTATTTGTTGGCGTTGGTTGGGTTGGGTTATGTTTCTCTACCACTATGATTGTGACTATTCAGAACAAAAGAATAAAGAAAGAAAGGAAATATTTATACGGGTGCTTCAATTTCTGAATGATTTCACTTATTCTTTGTTTGGGGTCTTATTAACCAGTGATATAGACAAAATAATGTATATATGTGGGGACATCTTTGTATGTATCCTAGTGGTAGTTGTTGGGTCTAAAAGAGCACTCGTTAATGGACCATCCTTCACACTTGAGATGTCCAATCCTCGGCATGAAGGGAATGTGTTAGAAATCTCGCATTGACAAGTGATATAACCAAATATTATATATAAGTGAGGGTCTGAGGGAGAATCCTCACCCATGAACTAACTTTGAAGGTTGAGTTAGTCTTGAATCCAAATTATAAGATTTCTAAAGGGGGAAAAATGGCTATTGGAAATGTATGCATATTTGTTCCAGATTTAGATTATGAAGGCGAGTTCCTACCATAAATGGGTTTGAAGAATTGTTCCAGATTTAGATTATGAAGGCTAGTTCCTACCATAAATGGGTTTGAAGAATTGAAGAACTAAAATCGTATTAATTTAAGTCAATTTCTCCTTTGTAAATTGTAAGTAAGGCACATTTTCAGTGATCAAAATCACTGGTTTATTCCTTATTCTTATGAATTCTAACTCATCTCTACTCTATAACAGGGTTACATAGTCCTTAACAGACCATGGGCATTTGTGCAGTGGCTTCAACAAGCAGATATTAAAGAAGAGTATGACCTGTTTAACCTTAATCTCTATATTCAAAGCTGGAATCCATTTCTCTATCTTTCTCTTTCTCTCTTGGGATTTTGGTTTTTACTTTTGTTAGTTCTGTATATCAGTTACATATTGATGTCAGAGCCAGATCATATAATCGTCAAACCTATACCCAACTTAGCCAGAGATGGGCTAGGAGCTGCATTCCCTTTCTTTTACATTGAGCCTAAGAAGTATGAAACAGTGCTAAGGAAGTACTTTCCTGAGGAGAAGGGACCAATAACCAATATTGATCCAATTGGGAATTCACCTGTTATTGTTGGGAAGGTATTGGTCAAAAATAAGTTTTCTTTGATAATAATGAATACTCTTGATTTTAGGCCACTTTTTTAAATTTTGTGTGGAAAATATGTTAGGAATTCCTCAAGAAGATTGCTCCCACTTGGATGAATGTTTCTCTGGCAATGAAGAAGGATCCTGAAACTGATAAAGCTTTTGGATGGGTGCTTGAAATGTAATTTTTATTTGCTTTCCTTCTCTTATCCATAATAATATCCTTTCTTAATCTCACAACTTGACTTTTTTAATGTTTTTCTTTTGTATCATTGGTTTAGGTATGCTTATGCTGTTGCATCTGCTCTTCATGGTGTTCGTAACATATTACACAAGGACTTCATGATTCAGGTTCAATAAGGTTCTCTCTTTTATTTTTAGTTTTTTCTGCTGACCAGTATTAGTAAGTAAATTATACAAGGACTTCATGTTAATATGTAATAGTGAATAAGCTTAGAACAATATATAAGAATTGGTATCATAAACTACTGACTAGACCTCAAGTAAAACACAGTAGTCCTGTGTAGCCATTTAAATGACCAATGGTAGAAGTTAGTCTGGAGATAAAAAATTTAATAAGCAGGAAATAAAATAAAATAAATCAAACTTCTTGCACACGATAAAATCAATTTATGCATTCCAGCTGTTTTAGGAACGCACTTATCCAAATTCTTCATAAGCACTATAAACTAAGGAGTTTGGTATTTTCCTTGGGAAAGTCCTCAAAAACTAAACTAAACTACGTATTTCATTGATCGGAGGCTCCATACTATGCGCATGTAAGGGAGAGGGATATTGTACGCAACTTTATCCTTGCATATACAAAGAGATTGTTTTCAGATTCGAACTCATAACCAACAAGTCACCAAGACACAACTTTACCGTTGTGTCAGGACTCGTCCTCAACCTAAATCATATATTTAAATAAAGAAAATAAAATTCTAAAATGTCATTTTTTTTATTTATAAAAAAGTGTACTATATTTTGCATGCTTCTTTGTTAATGTATGTAACATGCTATGGAAGTCACATTGAATAGTACCAGAATAATGCTGTATTCATTTTTCCATTGTCAACCTAGACTTTTATTTCTTATTATTGCAATTTGAAGGCTTTTGGACTATCCTTCGTTGCTTTTCATTTTCTAACTTTACACTAAAACGCATAATTACATTATATAAACTGAATTCATCACAAGCACTCCATCTTCAAATCTACTAACACTTGTTTGTTTATTATGCGTGTCAGCCTCCATGGGACAAAGAAATTGGCAAGACATACATAATTCACTACACTTATGGCTGTGACTATACAATGAAGGTACTGTCCTGTTGATTGAGCTCCTACACATTTTTATTATGATGTTCATTGAAGAAAGGGAAAAGATGAAAAGAAGGAAAACTGGTATTTAATTTAATTACCACTCACGGATCAGTACATATGCGAAAACTGTTAATGTATGATGTTAAATATTTAGGGTGAGATGACCTATGGAAAGATTGGAGAATGGAGATTTGATAAAAGATCTTATGATAAAGTTGCTCCCCCAAAGAATCTGACATTGCCGCCACCCGGTGTTCCAGAAAGTGTGGTATGTTTTCACCTCCCTCTAACTAGATAAGGTGATTTTGTTGAGTTGCATTCTTGTTTGTGGCGGTTGCTCTAACATTAACTTGTTAACCTTTTACAGGTGACTCTCGTAAAAATGGTGAATGAAGCTACAGCAAATATTCAAAATTGGTGGTCATAGGAAATCTAAAGGTGTTGCAAATTACAATAGTTGGAGAATGCTTTGGACCTATGGCCATTTTACACTGGAGAGCATTGTACACTTTGCTTATGTATTTATGTAATTCTTCGTATATAGTTGGACTTGCGAGTGAGACAAACCTGTGGAATTGTATCACCAGCAGTGCTTAGACAAAATTTGCGTTCAGATGCTGCTCCATTATTTGGTTTTCTTAATCAAAACTTGCTTCACCTTAATTTTCATTAATCCTAATGGGGTCTACTAATTGAAGCTAGCAAAAAACAATTCAACTATTCAAGACATGAAAATTTCAATGACTTTGTAAGGTACATTTCCAGGGAAGCTCGTTTTACAAAAGGCTACAAAACTTAAGCACCTCCTTGTGGATTGCGTTGCAGCACCCTGCTCACACCGCAGTAAAATGCCCACCCCCGAAATCAATGGGTAAAGAGAATGTTTTCAAGCATCATGAACACTATCCATGGGGATCGAACATGCAACAAACCATAACTTACAACTGCAATCAGTTCATATAGCGCCTGCAATTTTTTGAATTGCAGTAACATGGAATCTTTCCTTCGTCTTCGTGGTTAAAGTGGTAATCATACGTAATCTCTTCACCAGGAAATATGTCCCTCTCTGCCAAGAAGACAACCTTCAAAACCAAAAGCCAACGAGTTTAATTACTAAAACCCCATATGCTGTTAATTACTTAATTCATCTCGGCATAGCTTTAATTTTTCATTATTGATTATAATGAAATGCATAAGGTCACGACGTTGCTGGGAAGGAAGGGGCGTAGCAAATTACCAACGCAGTAAATTGAATCTAAAGTAGCAAATTACCTTCTTTTCATGCCTTACGGTGATCACTTTTGCCACGCAATTTGGCTGATCATGTAAATAAAATATTTGTTATAATGCTGAATTGAAGTACAAACGGAAACAACAGCTATTGTTAAAAGTTAAAACACATCACATCAATTGAGACTTATAATGGTCATGGACATAAGTTATATCAATGATAGATGAAAGATTTGCTCACAAGTATGGAGTTCAAATTTTATGCAAAACATGTTTTAAAATAAGTTAGAATCAAATTTTAAAATAATGTATACCAGGCATGAGTGGTTAACAAATCGAGCAATCCCCCCTTTCCTTGTGGCGTCAATAATATGCTCTTTGTCTATCCTGAAGAAGTAGCAGGCACTCTTGTACTGAAGTTTCCTTCCAGATTGATATTCCTTTTCTCTTTTATCAGCCACACGCAGCCCCACAATTTCACCAATATACTCAACAACCTGCAGAAGTAAAGGAAAACGTCATATTTGCAATCATAGTGGAGAGCATATAAAACTTGTAGGCCAGTATCATACCATTTCACCCCGGGAAATAAATCGAGAAGTGTAAAGACCAAGGGCATGTATTCGGGACTTGTATACAACAAGGTGTTTCCATCCCTTTGCTTGTTTGTACCGAGCATATTCCTTCTGCATAAAGTAGGGTATTACTCAGGAAAATAGGCTGAAGCTTACAAAAAGAATTAGAATACCAAGGATACAAATGTCAATTTCCATTTAAAAAGTACTTGCTTTCCAAGGCCTGAAGATTTTTAAGTTCTGCTACATTAAGAAGTCAAAGATAAATATGTATATGCAATTTTTGTTACGAAAACTAAAATCATGATCTTCATGACTTGAACAAATGTCGAAAATATGGAGACTTAAGAAGAGGAAAGAAGAGAGATAAAAGACATCAACCATTATACTAATCATAATCCTAACTAAATAAGAAACAAATTATTAGATAAGGAAACATGGTAACTAATCTTAAGAAATAATGAGGAAATAGGGAAATTAATCTTGAAGGTAAAGATCCCCTAGGACAGGATAAGATAGGATGAGATGCTTTTCAAAATACTAATAAACACATTTTCATATATTAGCTACACATCCAAGGATAATACTTAATCTAAAATATCAATCAGCTCTGACCAGTAAATAAAATTTTAAAGCTTCTATTTCAGCAAAAGTGCAAAACAAATCTAGTATCTATAAAAACTGAGGCCATATAATACAACTGAAGCATACTCGACAATCATGCTCAATATCTAA
This sequence comes from Glycine tomentella, assembly GCA_007407185.1. Taxonomy (NCBI): domain Eukaryota; kingdom Viridiplantae; phylum Streptophyta; class Magnoliopsida; order Fabales; family Fabaceae; genus Glycine; species Glycine tomentella. The sequence goes on along the minus strand of PYAF01000723.1, from coordinate 74,798 downwards.
ATCTGGGAATTTTGGAAGTCCCTGTGAACATAATTTCTGCCCATTAATGTGAATCCAAGCATTTAGCTGCTCCTCAGGAACAAGGCATCCCCCTTGGCACTGATTATTCTGAAAACCATCCCACCTACGGCCCTTGTAACCCTACAATAATCCAGAATAAGACATTTAATTTCATTACACATCAGACATCAAAAAAATAAATAACTCATGGACCCCAGTTCACCCTAAATAAGTCCCCAAAACACAATGAATGAAGAAAATACCTCTACCCTGGCACAGGTGAATTCCTTTTCTTCTTGATGGCCAATTTCATCAAGAGGATCACATATGGACAGACATCTAGGTTCAATAGTATGAAGCATGCATCTTCCATAAAATCCAATCTTCTCATCATCAATACCTTCAGTCTCACTTTGCAAGAGGTTCTGCAAAAGAGGTTCAAAAGAAATTTTGTCATGGGAGTTTTGGTACCCTAATGGGTATAGCACAATGTGTCGTCAAATATTTATTGACAGAAGATTTCATAATAAATGTTAAAATTAAATAAAACATATAGTGGAGAATGAAATTCTTGACTACTCATCTTAGGTACCAAATGCAAGAAAGAAAGAAAAAGGCACACTGCAGCAATTTTAATGGAGCATATTCTAATCCAAGCTTCTAGTGTGTTTTGATGGGATTAACAGAGGCCATAACCACAACCCATCCAAAGTCCACCTTCAAACTTATTAGCTCCACCAGACTCCTGCTCCAGCCTCTGGCTCCTATACTAGAACTTCATATATCGATATGCTAAGGTACCAAATATTCTCATATCCCTAATGCTCCTTATGGTTGTCACTTGTCATTTGACTTAGCATCATTCGCTCGTCTTTGTTGTCCTATGTCTATATCTAAAACTACAGGTGAGGCCCTATCTAATCCAATTGACAATAAGGATATGAAGGATGAAATGTCTGATTCAGACTCAAGTGACCCTCAGGATCTTGATCCTTTACCTCCAGGCAACATGCCCTCATGCACAAACTCTTTGAACCATGGACTTTCCTTGAGGTAGAAAACGTTGCACCCTAACTCCCAGTTAAGCATTTAACCTAACAATATATTCTTGATCCAACAAGTGATTTTTGCAGGAAAGAAAGGAAAAAATAGAAGATAGCTAATAACAGTAATTTTTGAATTTTAATATATGATGCAGTATCCCAACCTAATATTCCAAATTATTTGAACAAATACAAATAATTAGGTCAAGTACTAGTATCACTAATACAAACCCAAGTCCACAAACAGTAAGACTAGCAATCCTAATCTTCTCCAGCAGTCCCACTCAAACTAAAAGTCAGCTCAGCTTTAAGCAGGTCATAAGTAACAAATCCACAAATGGAAATAAAATAGCATATCTCAGCAAAGAACTCAAACAACTAGTACTCCTGAAAAACCTTGGCAAAAATCCTTAGGCAAATCTAGTGGTAGGAAAGCATCGATCTCAATATTTTCATGGTGTGTTTTGGTAAGATAGATACATGCACATTTCCCAGAGAACAGATATCATTAGACAACCAACCTTAGAAATAAAAATTAGTCTTAATTGCACTTTACTTTTTGGCGAATTTTACCCCAACCAAAGAAATTAATTTAACGCATTATACTCCCAAATTTTTAAAAAACTTTACCTTCTACCATTGAGCTGATGTGGCATGCTGACACAAGCATAAAAGTTTGGGGTAAAAAGTTCAATTATTTTAGCATCTCATGCCAGCTCAACAACAGAAGGTAAAATTTGCAAGTTGTTAAAAAAATTGGGGGATAAAAAGTGCAATTAAGCCTAAAAGTTATAGTTTCTGATTTAGTTTAATTAAAGCCATCACATCATTGGCAGAAGAGTTGTGTGATGTAAAGTCCCACCTATCAAAGAAAAGTACCTTTTGATGAGCACACCAAGGATGAAACTTGACAGAGCAATCAGCAATCCTGCACTCTATACAAGAACCACCCCATCGATTGCAAATGGAACAAACCTGAGAGAAATATTGTAGTGAAAACTAGAGCAGGTACTAAATGCCACAATAATATTAAAACAGTTGTAAAATAAGTTTGACCTTACACATCTTTGTTCAGTCAGAGCTTGCAGGCACAATTCATTTCTCCGTTTCAAAGTTAACACTATTTCATCTATTTAAACACTATATCGCATTGTATGGAGTCCAGTGTTAATCCAATGGATTAGGACTTTCTACTGACTACTAAGCCCACATATATAACCCAACAATCATTCCAAGGCTTACCCATATAACCCAAAACGTAAAAATAAAGAGCACAAATTAGTAAATCAACCCTGAAAAAGGTACATATTTGTGTACTTATTAGGAGGAGGGACTTGACTCTATTAATCACTGCCTCTACTGTAACAAGACAGATAAAGGAGGAAACAAAGAAGTCGCATGTGATTATCTATTTCATAAACAGCTTATACTCTGTTTTCATTTATGAATTGTGTCATTGACATTGGCAATACTAAGATACAGTAAGTATATATAGGACAATAGAAAACCTACACATGTAACTACAGTAATTGCACAAAATAATCAATAATGGTAAAGGATCAGAACCCATTGAGAACAAACATACTTGCTGTTTTAGTTTAGAAATTAGTTGGCTCGACCAGCTGTGCAATATAAAATTTATGTTAGGTACTCACCACATCTGCTCTTGGACGTGAAACACCAGATACATCAAAAGCACTCATGGTGTCAACATTAGGGCATCTTGTTCTAGGAGTCCAAAGACCACAAACCATATGAATCCATTGTTTAACAGTTGGATCAAGAACCCCTTCTGTAATGCTGTTATGTACCTTGAAATTTGAAACAGAGGTTGGGGTGTGTGATATGTGATTTGTAGATATTTGAACTTTCATCAGATCTGTTGATGTATCAACAATTTTAGGCATCAAAACACTTTCTTGATCAACTTTTAGTCCATCTTTTGAGGATGGAAATGCATCTATTTCCTTTTCAAGAACTTCACATAAAGTTGTATCCTTAGGCATGCCATCTTTCTCACAATTCCACACTTTCAGGAGGCTCTTGACAATTGTGTGACTCATTATTGCTCTAGTCATGGCTCCACCTCCATAACCACATAGGACACAAGCCTTGGTGTGGTCCCAACAAAATGAAAAGCATTGAAAGAAGTATAAATTAGTTCCTAAATAAAGAAATTTTTAAAAATGGCTATATACACAGTAGCAGAGAAATCACAAATATTCAGGAATATCGATCAATAGTTGAATAACTTCATCTTGGGTATGGACAGATATATATATATATATATATATATATATATATATATATAGACACACACACACACACACTATATATACACACACACACACACATATAACAAGTACGAAATTTGAAGGATAAATGGCTTCATGTAGTCAAAAGGAAACCACGAAAACAAGGCTATCCTATATCAGGATTGAGAAATCAAATGGAAAATTCAAAAGGCTTATGGGATATACAATATTTTTTGAGTTTGTTCGGCATGGCCTGCAACACCAACTACTTTTTTTGGGTAATGTGGAAACACCATAGCAAGCTTGATGCACCTAATACACAAGATAAAGGAAATAGTATCAAACTCTTGTTTCATACAAAAAAATTATGAACAGTTCAACAATTGAATATTACTTGATTATAAACATACTCTAATCAGACATCGACTACACTCCAACAAACAGTTGATTTTATCATTGGTTGAGCTTCGACACACACAGCAGAAAGCATCTGAATTTATAGTGGATATGCTCATGTGACCTTGAATAGAGCTGCAAGACAGCAAGAGCAACAAGACACATACAGTGAAGAACATAGGCATTTAAATGGAATACTTCTAAAACAGAATAAGCAAATAGGACATCTTTTGATTTGCTCACTTTCTACTTTTTGTGCTACACAAACCAGTCTCCTTATCTTGAGCACATTTCATCATATCCATCACTTTGGTTTCTGACATGCATTTAAAAACCATTGTGAGGAGGCATTTCTCAGGAAAATAATTCTCACACTCAAAAAGCTATAGAACAGATTAAGGTAAGTAAAGCATGGAACCATATTTCAAATGAAGAGGACATGCATGTGTATATAAAAATCTAAACCCATTTACAACAAAATAACATTATTTAGAAAATTAATCATGTAGCTCTGCTCAAATTCACCTTTAGCAGTGAGTTCATTAATACTACGCTGTTTCCGAATTTCCTTGTTCTTCACCTTCAATGAAACATTAGCTCTATTTCCAACACTATCACCCTGCTTAACTTTGGCCTTTCTCTTCCCTTTGTATACAGCAGGTGGCTTGCCACCTCTCTCCAAATCTTCCATGGACACATCAACATTTGTTTCATTTAAAAATATTGTATTTTCGGTTTCATTGTGTTCCTTAATTTTTAAACCAGGGTTCCCACAGCAGTGCCCACTACTTGTTCCAATGCTCAATCTCTTCCATTTCTTTTTTGAAGTTAGTCTGGGTTTTCCATTTGTATGGCCCATACATCTTTTAGAAGATTTAAGAACCTTGCTGAGAGAGACAATTTTTGCTGGTTTTTGCACCTCTCTAGCCAAATGCCCATTAGATATTGCACCATATTTTCCGCATACGACTACTGGCCTTGTGATTCTATGAGCATTTTCCTTCCTGCAAGAGAATGGCCTCAGTTTATCATTTTCAGGTTCCTCGTAGGCTAGTTCTTGCATTTGAAACTGCTCAAAACAATCAGAAGTGAGATCCTTTTCCAATTTCTTTGTTCCAGAAACTCCAGGCAATGTGTGAAACTCGGCATCAGAGCTTGATTCTGATTCATAGCCAACGTTGTAACTTTGATGCTTGTTCAGACGATTCTTACAAGAAAGAAATTTGGATGAATATACAGTATGCTTTTGTTTGTTACTAGGTTGAACAAAGGAAGATTTGTTAGATGATTTTTGCAGGCTAGACAAAGAGTGCATTTGCATTTCTCTTGACAAACTAGAAGAGGAATTACAAATCCCAGCACCTTCTTCATTCTTTTTATGCAATAAGGAAGAGAATGCAGAAGATAATGAAGCATCTACAATCCTCACCACATTTCTCTTTCGCTTTTTTCCTTTAAGGCCTTTCTTGACTTTTTGAGATTGATTGGTTTTACAATTAGAAGAAAGCACAAAATGATTTTGATTCCGTCCTTTCTTCCATATCAAGGAATCTAACAGTTTAAGGTCATCAAGGAGATTGCAACATGGTTGATCATACAAGACTCTCAGATAATCATTTTTCAAGCAACTCCCAGTGGTCGAGCCTAGAAACTCATCACTTCGTTCAACCAAATCTGACGACCAGCCTTGATCAATACCTGACCCTTCATCAACTACAAGGTTGCTGACAAAGCCAGTATCTACAGCATCATCAGTACAGGAATCAATTTTATTGACCTCCACAGATGCCTGAGTAACCACAGGAGCAGAGCATCCAGAAGAAACATTAGAATTTTCTTGCTCTTTTGAGATGTCTCCCATGTCAATAGTTCTTTTGAAGCGTTTCATGGAAATGTTTCCAAGTTGAACACCATCTTTTCCTTCCCAATCCAAACAAGTAGCTGTCTGATCTAAAGATGTTGCATCACAAACTGCTTTCCTGACCTTACTTGGCACATCTCTCCATTGAGGTGTATGAAAGCCAATTTTGATTGAGTCTTTGCCATCTAAATTCCCACCCTGCTCAATGTGGATATTTTTGCCCTTCCATGTATGCACATCTCTACTCAAATCTGGAGCCATATCTGAACCCATCTTCAAAGAAGTTTCACCACTAGTATTAGCAAGTTTTTTCTTTAAGTTGTAACAAAGGGGTTCAATTCCTGAGAAAAAATTGCTTCTACAACAGTTTATCTGAGCAGCACAAGTGTACTTGCCTCCCAAACATATATTTGAAGGTTGCTCAGAGCATTTTTCACATGCACTTGATCTGGTATTGTCTTTGTCTATACCAAGGCTGCAACATCAAAATTAGGGGAGAGAAAAAGTAACATAAATAGTTAGAGGTGTGACTCCCAGTGGACAGAAAAGTTTGTAAACAATAGTATTATAAATGGAACCCAGGTTTCTGATCTGACAAGATATATTAATGTTAATGAATTAAATACCCAATTTACAGAAAGCCCAGCAGCTGTTTTTTTTTCTTTCAACAGCTACCAGTTTTATGTTTATCCCAACATCAAGAAAACTACAAAAACCTTATTCGTGCAATAAATTATAAGCTTTCAATAGAGACATTTGAAATCAATTTTTACAAGCTTCTGAGGTGAAAACTATTCATTAAAATTGCTTGTGAATAAATTACAAGAAAAAGAACAGTTGCAGTTTCATCCACAGGTGTCAACAATAACAGGCAGAGCAGTCACTAGTCAACACTGAATAATGATGCAGAATGGTTTATCCCCAAAGACTTAAGTGCTATAGCAGGGTAGCAAACTATGGGATGGCCTCATTACATTAGAAAAATACACATCATATTAATAATCAACAGTGATAATCTAGAGACTTATTCACCACCAATCTAAGGCATAATTAAACAAGTCAATAAGAACAAGAGACTGATGCAGAGGTGCTTTGTTACCCTGGTTGTGACTGAGAAGAGATGCCATGGATGAACAAAAAAGCAGCTGGAACAAAATAATCAACAGCAAAAAAGAGACAACACGATGGAGAGGATGTGTTTCAAATAAAAAAGAAACAGATAATAGGATAAAGCAAGCTGCATAAAAAAAGAGGAAAAACCTGCAGGTATGCACCATATATATATAGAGACTGGAATAAGCAGAAGACAAGTCAAAGGGGGCTGTAATAAAACTTGTTGGGCTTTGTCAGAAAGAATGTAAATGTAAATGTAAATAGGATAAATTAGATGTTATACAGTATCATATTTAATAACAATAAGCAAGGGTTTGAACCCTATCTAGAAAAGCAATGGCTTTATCCAGACAATGTGTCGCCTCCAGAGATGGGTTTTCAAGTTTGGACAGAGAAGCAACCGAGTTAATCATTCTTTGAATAAGGAAGGGTTTTGAACCCTATTTCATTCTTATGTGGGCAAATGTGAAATTTCAAAAGTCACCTTAAAAATTTGAGGAATAAATGAACAAAGGGGGCAAGACAAGAATTTTTAATGGTCTGTTAATCATAACAATCATGATTTGTTTTCAATGCAATACCACTTCTGTGTTCAGTGTGCAAGTTGCACTACCATGCCACTAATAACTATATTGGTGATAGGTGAAAACCCATCATTAAATAAAGATTAAAAAAAAGGACCAAATAGCATTAAAGACATTATCCTTGACTGTGGATAATGGATACAGAATACATGAAAAGCAAAATATAACATTGATATTCTCATTATCATGCACTGATGTGTGACCCTAAACACATGATCCCATACCGCAACTACATAGAACATAGTCACACAGTTGATGGAACTGTCAGTCTATTTTCCACAAAAGAAAACAAGCACATCATCAACATATTTTGCACATAACCAATTAAGCAAGGCCTCTGTTTTAAGCACCCAAGATTTTGCACCATGTTTCAATAATAATACCAGATTAAACCAATGGCTGATGTTTCTTCCCTAACAAAATTAAAACATCCTGCAATCCTTCGTTGTGGTCTTTCTAGTTTCAACTTTCAAGCAAAGTCATTGAATTAATTACTCTACCGGTCTACCCCCAAAAATTCTCACGTTTTTAACTCAACAGGTTTAAAATTATTTGCTTATAGCAAAATGTTTAGGTTCCAAGAGATTTTGTTCTGATTCCTTCAACAATATACTTTCCTCTCCCTCCAATTTATCCAATTTCTAACTATCTGTCCCACAACATTCGGCCTAACACATTTGAGATGTAGCATGTATTTGAGTAAACAACTTAATTAAGCGCCTATTTAATAAGATTTTACCACACGAAAGCTTATTTCCTAAACTTGACCATGAAACATGTTTAAAAAATAGGTAAAAATCAAATTTATTTTCACAAGCTTCACCAGGAAGTTTATTGAAATATGCTAAAAAGAACTTTTTTTTTATCAGCATGCTAAAAAGAACTTATAAGAATCATAACCTATTTCATAAATCCAATCATATAAGTTCTCCCAAATGTACCCTCAGTATCTTCCTCCGCACCCTTCTAACAATTACCCTAAACCTAATTATAGAATTAGGGGGAAAATATTATTAGGCTGTAAACTGACCAGACTGACTGGTTTTAAAATCAAAGCTACAGAAGATAATTTTCCAGTAAGATGCAACACAAATATCCTTATGACATTAACATGATAGTTGTCTGCAATTACCTTAAAGAAGTCTCTTCATTTTGAAGGTCATAAGAATCATTACATTGTGATTCTTTTTCTTTAGAATGTAAAGGTATTGGTGGCAGGCCAGACAAATGGCAATATCTGTCCATGCCTGAAAGAAGGACAGTCACAATTACATGTACATACTACCAAAAAAAAAAAAAATTCACAATCCATGAAAAATTAAACTCTAAAAAAACCATTAATAATTATAGGAAAATAAAAAATGCAATGTGCATGCCTGTGAGGGAAGCCAGTTTCTCTAAACCAACAGTACTCTCATGATTCCCCCAAATTCCTCTATTTTGGGACAATTTCAACGTTGCGCCAGAAGTTCCCTGTTCAGATGTTGAAGCCTCACACCTATAATGCTGAACTTTTGAAACACAACTGGATCTCCCTTGCTTCTGATTCATATATTTAAAATACAATGCATGCTGTTGCTTAGATAACTCCAGTATCTGTGACAATGCAAGCAACCTCATGTTTTCATCAAGCAAATAAGCATCCATATTAATGCCCTGCTGCTGCTGTGGCAAAGTAGGCGTCTGATTTGACACAGAACATGAAACATGATGGGGAAGGCCTTTCAAAATCCCTTTAAATGGAATGGATGTTTGTAGAGTATGACTTTCTTGCCCAAGAAAAGATACATTGTTTGAACCACACAAAATATCTGCACACACAGATGTATCTGATGGTAAGCTTGATTCATGATTTGATTCATGTATCTTTCCGTTAACAACCAAAATATCACTACCACCAACAGCTCTCTTGATGGAGCTTGGATATTCCATTAACTTTCCAATACCAAAACCAGAATTTATTTTAACACCAGAATCTTTAGCAAAGTTCACCCCTTTATCATTGTTCGAACATTTATTGGTCCTTATGTCAGAATTGTTTGATTGCCTTCCTGTGTGGCGGTAATCAGAATACAGTTTCTTGGGCAAGATAGAGCTTTCATCATTCCACAAATTTTCACTAGCTTTTGTTTTTCCCCCGGATTGATTATCAAATTGCAGAAATGGTGAAAATGATAAACCCTCAGCCACATTTTTAGTTTCTGATCTAGCTCTAGCAGCAGCATTACCCACAGCAGACATATGGTTCTTGAGTTTAAGCTGAGGCATTTCTTGAACCATTTTGATTGAACCAGCAGCATAGCTAAAATTATTCTGTAATTCCTCCTCCCTGCTGAGGTCTGCATCTAATGTACAAAGAACATTGTTAAGAGGTTTCTTCAAAATGAAACAAAAGGAGCATACACTGAATAAATAATAGATACAATATAACACTCGAACAATCAGCTAAGACAAAACATTGATTCAACGCACTATTAATCATCTGCTTCAGAGGTTGTGATTTTGGAGGACTGGCAAGGGCATTAAACAGCAGTGGTTCTACAAATGATGGAAGTAGATTTCCTGTCTGAGGTGGTTGACCAAGCCTAAGATCAATATTGGAAGAAGCTGCATCTTTGCCTACAAGACCATCATTAGCATTCTTCTTTTTGATGCAATCATGGTCTTTCAAAAGGCTTGTTGGAGTTTGCAAAGGAGAGTGGACACTAGACAAATTTCCTTTCCTTTTTAGAGAATCAAAGAAAGGAGGTATCGGCTGACAACCATCATCCAATTGAGTTCCAACAAAGTTTGGTGCAGTTGTATACATAGCCAGATTAGATACTGTTAGCTGGTTTTTCAACTGATCATACAAGCTGTTTTGTGAAATACCAGTAAAACCTTTGAGTGAAATGTTGCAACCATCCTGGATTGTTGTCGCTTGTTTTCTGGACAATGCACCAATAAATAAATTGTTGTCTGCATGAGCATTTTTTGGAAACATGGCATAGTCAGAAGACTTTGCAGACCTTGACATGACTGCAGATGAACTCAACATATGAGACAAATTAGTCTTGGACATATCAAATGCAGATGCATTGGATCTCATCAGACTTCCTGTTGTTGATAATACTTCTGGCCAGTCCCATTCATTCTCATTCCCCAGAGACCTAATCTAAAGCATCATAAAAGTATCACCATCCAGTGTTCTCGTTGCTTCAAACACATGCAAATAAGAAATTCAATTCTCAACGCCAACAAAAAACAAAAAAAGACATGTAAAATGAATGTACAAAATTATCAAAATTTGCACATGCATAAAGTTTAAAATTTGGTTCTCTTCCATTAAGCTAGCTAGAGTTCTCACAAATAAATGTCACTGTCAAGACAAAGTGTACTACAATGCCCTAATGAATGAATAACTATTATGTATGAACAAACTAATAAGATTAGCGTATTTGGGTTGTGCAATGGAGTTCATGCTTTGTTGGTATGAATGTGAATCAAACGGGATTTTAAAATAATATATGTATGAAAAAATATCAGTAATACAGTAACTATGTAAAAAACTTGTTGAGCAAGTAATACTCAAAAGAAAATCTAAAAGAAAACTTTTAGGTGACAATTTCCATAATATATAAAATTTTAAACCCTTAATATTTTTATAAAATGATGCTTTGCTAATTTATGATTACAACAATTCATTCAAAATTTAAAATTAATATTAAATTAAATATGTACTAAATACTTAGTTTCTTTTCCATTTATGCTATCCATCAGTAAGTTAAGTGCAAGGTATAATAGTTTGTAGCAAAGAAGTTTGGCCTAATGGTTTGCTTCCTTTCCCCTCAATGTTAGACAGTGTGCACATGGTAAAACAGGCTATTTTCCTTTTTCATGTGATTCATTAGTAAGTTGGCAGAATCCTAGAACATGTAGCGCATATATTTCTGTTATGCCACAGGCTTATATGTCTACACCTATGCAATAATGTGCCAGCTTACATACTGCCACACTATTGCACCAAGAACCATCAGAGAGAACTAATCTGGTCCACTGATTTCTACCAAAATATGTTCATTTAACACTGTTCCAATCCAACCAGATTTTAGTCAGTAAAATGGCTTTCTGGTCTAACTTGCTAGTCTAGTCTGAATCTCAAACCATGACATTGTATCAACTATCAATTTAGCATCCCATCCAAGGCTATTATGTACAGTAAAATAAAGGTTGATCCTCCAATTAGATAATTCAATCAGTGCATTTGGTTCAACAGAGGGAAGGAGAGGTCCCCCTAGTTTGTATGACTCAAAAAGGTGAGTAAAAGGTGACCTTATTTGGTTCGCAGGGGAAGGGAAGGAAAATTATATATAATATACTGTTATATCCTTAGAAATAAATAGGAAAGGATGGAATAAGAAATAAAACAAAATGTCAAGGCAATTTAATTTGCAGTCCAAAAACTAAAAATCACTTTCCTAACCCTTAAAATCCTCCCAACAGTGGAGGGGAGACCAAAATAGGAAAGGGGGAAATTTTAGCTCCCTCGTGTCCCCTCCAAATCTTTAAACCAAATGAATAAAAAAAAATCCCTCCCCTCCTCTATGTTCCCTCCAACCAAACACACTGTAAACAATAAATATCAGTGTTGTGTAGCAGAAACTTTCCATTAGAAAGGAGAAAGATGCAAAACAAGTGAAAGAAATTTTAGGTACCATAACATATGACATCCCCCAAATATTGAAAAGAAATGCCAAAGAAATCCATGATTCCATGGAAAAACTTACAGGAAAGCATCCACTATCAAACGATTCACCAGAAGACATTTGAAACCCTTGTAAATAAAAGCTTGGGCTTGGGATACAAGCATTTCTCTTATAACATAGGAAAAAAAATAGTGTCTTCCTTCTGGACCTTCTCTGATTTCATAGTCATTATTTGAGGGAGGATTAAAAAACAGCACCACAGAAAGATATCTTTTCCTGTAAGTTGATAAATTCCTAATGGAATTCTAAGCAAAAGATCCAGCAGGAACATTCATCTCTAAAATCCCACAGCCACATATATAAATTATGTATCACAAAACATCAACCAAAAAAAAAAAAAAAAAATGCATGAAAGCCACATCTTACCCCAAACTTTAAGAAGTATAGCTTCTGCCATTGAGAAATGGTCTCCCCACTTTCCATACGAACAGCTTCCCCTGGGTCAACACCATATAACCCTGAATGCTGCAGTATCAGAATAGACAAACCATTAAGCATTAATTATGCAGAGCATGTGAAATTAACTGTTCAAGAAGGGTGTGCCTAATCATTGTGAGAGAGTAGAACCAGTTTAGATAGAATTTACCTCGCAAAACTTAAGAACAGACATGTGGCAACAATGGCATGAACAAACAATACCAAGAAGCCCTGTATTGCTAAGAAGAAGATGGCCACCTTTAAATTGACAATAGAAATGTGAGTTATCTATATATGTACCAAGGATAAATCTTAAATAATAGGAGAATATATGCTTCTAGCACTCACTTTTTCCCATGCAGAACACACGAGGACACCCACTCATGAAAGGTGTTGCATACTTAGATGAGATTTGTTCTAAAGCAACAGTTGGTGTGGTTTGAATATCTGAGCAGCAAACATTTAGACTACATGCAAGGCTTGTACCTAGGCACTGACCTGGAGAAGAAAAAGACTCCCTAGCTTTCTCACCACCAGGAATTGTGGGCTGAGTAGCAGCATTGCTACTCTGAATATCATGGAAGACAAAATTACTACTATTATTCAGACCAACCATTGCCCTGGAAGAAATCTCAGGAAAAGTAGTCACCCAACTTTGCAGGTTACGGTTAGTTAAATTTTCTGTCATCAACCCCACACCAGATGTTCGGAAAGTTCCACTTTCTATGGAACCAACATCAGAATTCCCAATAGCAGCAGTACAATCACCAGATGAGATGCAAAGCTTGCGATCAGACAAATCCTGAAACTCATTCTGTAACAAGGATGAAGGACCATAAAGGAGAGACAGAAATGAATTTCCAGTATCGGCTTGGCCTGATCCATGGGTAGTTGAGTGGGGAAAGCTTTGGTAAACAGGGCCTTGCTTCCCTCCAACAAATTTTGATCTTAAATCATGAGGAACTTGTGGATAAAGACAATGGCTTGTGTTTATCTCCTTCAATGTAAAATAGCAAGACAAAGAGGATAGAAAAAATATTAGGAGTTCTAATAAAACACAATGATCTTAAGAGAAACACATATAACATATAGACCAAGTGTTATATAAAGATATATAATTCATAAATGCAAAGCTGAAGACTATAAAGCAAAGATACAACATGTGACATGGATGCCAGAACAACATAGACATGGGAATATTGTAAATTTTAAAAAATAGGACATTGCCTAACCGTAATACAAAATATGAAGCATAAAACACCAGTCTTAAATCAAAAGATAGAATCACTGTTTTAAAAGTGAGCATTAGTGCATTGCATTAGTTATTGAACATATAATAAAATGCTATAACTTATCAAATTATTGTAGTGTTCTCATCCATAATGCTATAAAAATTCGAAAATAAAAGTAGAAGAAAAAAAAAGTAAAATACATCTAGGAAATGCACTTGCCGAGGACATTACTTAGACGATATATTTTACTACAATTAGTGTATCCGACCAAACTACTGCAATATCTCACATTAAACTTCATTACAAGAGGCAACAAATAATTAATCACCGGTACACACCACATTACAAGTCACGTATTCAAAGAATGCATACACATGCAAGCTTAGACGCGTTCCAAGCAGCTTCCATTTCCACTATTGGAATTTCGTAAAGAACTCGAAACCTCAATAAACATTAGAGAGAAAAAAAAAAACCTCCACTACGCGAATCACGTGACACAATACATAATGCCTTTAAATTGCATAGGAGTAATTACTGATCCAACTCTACTACTAATAGTAATAATAATAATAGTAAAATAATAAAAATACGGACATTTTACATTGTCAACGCCGACGAACAATGCAACAGTACACGGCATAACAACGTGATTTATCAAAACAGAGTAAACTAACAAAAGATTACACAACGCTTTAACATTTTGCATATCACGAATCGCACGTTCATCATCCCATTAAACAGTAATAACGGAAACGCACAAGCAATCAGTCACCGAAAGAAATAGCTCAAACAAAAGCAAAACATAAGAGCACAGTAGAGTTACCGGCTCCGACTCCGGCGCCGGTGCAGACGGAACCGCCGCTGACGTGGACGGCTGAAACGGCGAATCATATTTCCTCTTCCACGCGCTCTCCATCACGTATAATCCCTAACATTCCACGATCAGAAACAAAACCACTCCGCAAAACCTTTAACAGATACAGAGACTAAAGAAAATAGAAGAAGGAAATGCGAAAAGCGTGAGGTGAGAACTGAGAACCCTAAGTAGATTAAAATAATAGTGTGAAAGAGAGAGAGACAGAGAGACAGAGAGACAGAGAGAGAGAGTGTGATGAAGTTTATTTTGAGAGCAGTGGGAACAACAGCGCCTGAGGGGAGAGTGTGGATAGATAAAAAAGGAGGGTGGTGGAGTAATCCGAGGCAGCAGGGACTGACAATAAACTGACACGAGAGGTGATATTGGGAGAATTTGGAGCGTTGATTTGTCTGGTTTATGAGGGAGAAGCGATTGTGAGCTGTTGATTGTGAATACAGCTGGTTTGGGAAAGTGAATGGCCTGCTACCCTGTGTGGTCTGGTCAAGTCAATTTGCGTGACATGGTGATACTGCACTGCGTCAGGTTTCACGGGGCAATCGGTGCGTGGCAATGCCTCTCACTCTCAGTGGACGGGCAGTTTGGTTTCACCTATGAGACGCTCACACGTGTCCTCATAATTAGTGTAGTGTCAAAAATAATAATAAAATGAGTATTTTTTTAGACAACACATATTATACACATAGGATAATTTTGTTTGAGCTATATATAATCATTATAGATGAGTGATAAAAAAATTTTATCCAAGATTTATAATTAAGCTGAAATAACTCGTGGTAGTTCATCAGCATCCTTGATGATAAAATAATCAAAAGTGATAAAATATAATACTATTTATAATAATAGTTTATTAAAATGTAATATATATTATTAAGTTTAGAACTAAAATGTTCGTAATTGATTAAATTCAAATATTAAGATAACATAAGTTATTAAATTCAGACATTAAATTAAAAATCAATTTTTTAATATGTGATAAACACATAAATGAAATGTAATAATTATTAATAAAGATCTCATGTTATCATTATAGATGTCATATAGACATAAATTATTAATAAAGATGCGTTAACGGCATAATCAATATTTCACATTGTTTACAGATTCAATAACAAAATTCAAATATAATTTTTGAAGATCAATCTATTAATACCACACATTTTCTTAAACCAAAATCAATATTTATCCTAATTTTTAGTATAGCTAACTATGAGA
The DNA here is from genome assembly GCA_007407185.1 of Glycine tomentella. NCBI lineage: Eukaryota > Viridiplantae > Streptophyta > Magnoliopsida > Fabales > Fabaceae > Glycine > Glycine tomentella. Next base: position 59,063 of record PYAF01000723.1, on the reverse strand, counting down.
CAGTCATGATTTCTCAAGTTATAATGTAGTTATTCGTGATGATCAAGTTCTGTATTTATTTTATTTTTTTTCTAATGGTTATGTTATTTTTTCTACATATATTATATATATTTTTACTAAACTAAAATTTTCTATTAACTGGTTTTTTATTACACTATTAACGTGTTTTCTGGTGTATAGTTATAAACACATTATATATAAGATCATTTTTTAAATTAAAATGCCATTAAAGACTTATTTGATTTAAAGTACTTAATATATAATTTAAAAAGTATTTCATTAATTACTACCATTCATAAAAATATTATATTTCAATTAATAATTTAATTTAGTTAATCGATATTAAATATAATAAAATATTTATGCACCATTAATAAAACTACTATTTCTATATTAAACTGATTTTAAACTTTTTAAAAATACCAATATTTTTTTTCAATTTCATTTTTCATTATTTATTAAAAGTTGATTATTTAAATTGGTTTTAAAAAAAATATTTATATTTTACCTACATTTAAATGTTACTTTGATTCTCTAAAATTAGCCTAATGATGGAGGATTTGAATAAATTTATCCAATATCTTAAAACTACCGCAAAAAAAATACTATAGTATGACTTAATATATCAATCATTGTAATATGAATGGTTAATAGCCCCTTCAAAAAAAATATAAATGGTCATTAGTGAAGTTGCATTTGTTAATTTAAATTGTAAGAAGTAATAAAATAGTATTTCTTATAAGATTTTCCTAATCAGTGTCTTTAGACATTAGTTAAAGAATTAAAATAAAAAATATTTTTTATATAAATCAGAGGAGAACATATAAAAAATCATATACAATATAATTTTATCTTTTAATAAAAATATTTTTATTTTAAGTTTCTTAACCACCCTTTATTTGCCTTTTTTATATATACTATTCTTTTCGATGCTAGAGGCACTCAAAAAGTTGGGAATAAGGTATTTTTTGTTTGTTGGGTTGAAGGGAAACATGTAATGTGTGTTTGTTGGCAAGAACGTTCCTCATTATTAGAGGCGAATTGGCTGGCATGGTTCTTGTCTTGGCCAAGTAAAATGGATAACGATTTCAATGTTTGTACCAGCAGCACCCAAATTCAGAATCCCCCACTTTCCTAGCCAAATATTGTCTTTTCCGTTCCAAAAAAGAAATGTCAAATGTTCAGTGCCCTTCATTATTGGGGTTGTTGGGCTTGTCTATTTGGATTTTGGATGTTAATAAAATTGAAATAAGAAGGGGAAAAAATGAGAAAGACAAAAATAAAATAAAACTAAAAAGATATATTATTTAAATATATTAATAGAAGGGGGCTTGGGGTATAGATTTAGCCTTTGTGACTTTGACAATATTGACTTTCTTTCACCATCTAGTGATTTACTGGGACTAACTACATCTCCAGAAATCGGCATGATTATGAACATAATATAATTTTGTAATGAAATGATTGTTAAAATTAAAGCTAATTAGAAATGAATAATACAAATGAAATTAAAATATTATAAGTAATAAATAATATTAACCGTTCACTTCCTTGTATGGACAGTTACTACGATTATGTCCTTCAGTCCTACCAATAAACATTTCTTAGGCCTATTTGGAATTGGTTCGTCCATTTCATTATGTATACGAGTAGTGGCTGGCCTTCCCGATATCTGACGTCGTTTTGAAGAATCAGGCATAAAGTATGGACCTACATATTGAGGCCATTGGTCTTCGCTTCCAAGGGAGTGAAAGTGATGTTGATAAACTTTGTAAATGTTTTCCAACTTATAAACAGGGTCAACAAAGTCATTGTAATTTAAATTGTAAGAAGCACACGCTGCAATTGCGTGCGAGCAAGGAATGCGAATGGCCTGAAATTGTCCACAATCACATGACCATTCGTTCAATTTGACAGTGCATGCCATTGCTCGTCGCCCAAGTCGCGTGTTTGCTATTTCTTGAACCTCAAACTCCCATGTTTCTCGAACATACATCCTCACATAATGTGACCCACATAATGTGAGGTTGCAATGTGTCGATTTTCTTGCAACATGACAGATACCTCTTCAGAGTACCTATATCCTGCCTCTATCATGGCCATGATTTTCATGCCATTACTAACAAATGAATCATTTATTTTATTGAATGTTTCATTCACTAAGGCAGCAATAGGCAATGCTCGAGCTCCTTTTAACACAGAATTCATACATTCAGCAAGGTTGGTAGTCATGTGACCATACCGTTTTCCTTCATTATATGCCTGTGTCCATTTATTCTTGGGAATCTGGTCCAACCAATCTGCTGCAAGTGGGAACTCAGCTCGCATTACGACTAACTTTGCCTCAAATCGAGATTTTCTCAACTCGTATCCTATGGCAAAATAAAAAACAATAACGATTAAGTAGGTTAATGCATAATAATGTAACACACATAATTTATCAAATGTTTAGAAGATTACCCATATTTATGACTTGTTTTTTTAAGTCAACATTCCTAAACTTTTTGTTAAAATTTGAAGCAATGTGGCGAATGCAATAGACAGAAGATACATCCGGTGTTGTCTACCCAACTCTGTCTGATCGCAAAGCTGCTAGCAAACATGTTCCCCTGTCTGAAATAATACACAAATTTGGTTGGGGTGTAACGTATCTCCTTAAATGATGCAAGAACCACATCCAAGCTTCTTTGCTCTCGCTCTCAACAATTGCAAAAGCAAGTGGAAAAATGTTTCTACTACCAACTTGTCCAATAGCAGTCAATAAAGTACCACAGTATTTTCCAGTTAAAAATGTTCCATCTACTTGCACAATCGGCTTGCATTATTTAAAGCCTTCAATGCATGGCTTAAAAGCCCAGAACACACGATTCATAATGACCTTAGAAGTTTCATCCTCACCATCTTCCATTGAAATGGATGTTTTGTATTTAACAACTGTACCTGGTACAAAGTGTTGAACTGCTGTCATCCATACAGGCAAATGCCCATATGATTCTTCCCAACTTCCAAATGCAAGTTCAAGTGCTTTTTGTTTAGCTATCCATGCTTTTCTGTAGGTCACATTATAACCAAATCGTTGCATGATGTCGGCAATCAAGGTTTTAATTTGGATACCTGGATTTGTTTTTACTAAGTGCATAATATTATGAGCAATAACAGACGAGTCTAACCTAACATGATCTTGTGATAAATTTGATGTTGTGCAAGTGTGATGACCAGTTATTTTTTTGATGACCCACGTTCTATGTAACTTGCTGAACGATGCTCTAGCCCTCCAATGACAACCATTACCATATTCAGTACACTTAACAGCATACCTATCACTCTTGCTTTCTTCAACATGAAAATTAAATGAATGTACAAAATGAAATTCCTTGATGGCATTGACAGCTGCTTGTTTTGATTCAAACAGCATGCCTTCATAAAGGTCATTCATACTCTCACCCATTCTATTGGTAAATGAATTTGAGTATTGTTGATCTTCTGAAATTTGGCTATTAACAGTTTCAAAATAAGAAAAAGACTGACTTTCAGTTTGATTGCTTGTTTCTCCAGTTTCGTGAAATGAGTACTGTTCATCTTCTTCACTAAATTCGCTAACATTGTCTCTGACTATTGGTTCTTCGCTATCCATCTATAAGAAAATTTGATTGTAATTTGTTAGTGAACATGTGAAGGCATTAACTGAGGAGAATGTGATGATAAAATATGAAGCATATTATTATAAACATACCTGGAAAATCGTAACGAAGAAACTAAAAGCAAGTGTTAAATGAGGAAATGGCAAGTGCGGGGTGAATCGCTTCAAACATGG
>PYAF01000723.1:40177-53382 GCA_007407185.1 Glycine tomentella | reverse complement strand
AATAAAATAATTTTTTCTTTTAATGTTTATATTCAATACAAAATAAAAAAATATATAAAATATTAAATCAAATTTTTACGAATAAATAAAATAAATTACAAAAATTACTAAAATTAAAGATAATGTTTCCTAAAAAAGAAACTAAAAAAAAATATAAAACAAGAGTCGTATAGAATTATACGACTTTAATTAAAAAAAAATTAATGAAGAAGTCGTATAGGGTTAGACGACTTTCAAAAAAAAAATAATGAAGAAGTCATATCCAGATATACGACTTTTAAAAAAAAATTTCTTCAATTGTAAAAAATTAAAATATAATTGAAGTCGTAAAATAATATACGACTTATATAAAATTAATTTTAAAAGTCGTATTATTTAGCACGATTTTGTAGTACGACTTTTAAGTCGTAAATTTAAAGTTGTAATTATTTAAAAGTCGTAAAAATGTTTATAATTTTAAGTGAATAAAATTAAAAAAATGAAGTCGTAAAATTATTTACGACCTCCTCTGAGAAGTCGTAAATAATTTTACGACTTACCCCTTTTTCGTAAATTTTTTAAAACCAACTCCTAATCCGTAATTTCTAAAATAAATTACCCCTTTTACGTACAAAAGCCTGTGTGAGTTGCTAGATTAATTATTATAACTTTACTATAGATGGCTTGAAGATTCTTGGTTTAGGTGAGAATTTTTTTGACTTTCGAATTTACCTTTTGAACCCTCACGACACTATAGTGCTTAGCTATCCTGTGTTTTGTGCAAATAATAGGTTAGCAGATTGCTACCTGTTAGCAGCATACCTAGAGCTGGATAATTGTTAAATCAAGGAGGTATGACTATGAGGCATAGACATCACATGGACACAACATAGTCCACGTGATATCTGCTGTAAAATTCAGGAATAGAAACTTTGTTATTTATTATGCTTTTAGCGTTTTAATTTATTATCTTCATACCGTGTAGCAGTAGCGCTACTCAATTTTAAAAACAGGCAAGCTAAATAGCAGTAAAATGAATATTGGATTTTTATATATTCAAAATAAATACATATTCTTATTCCCAATTTTATATTATTCAGCATTTATATCCAATAACTTACATTTCATTCAAATTGAGTCTCTTAGTTACAAATTAATAAATCATTAATATATAACTTCTAATTAAATAAAATTTAAATATCCGTCACTGATTATAAATTAAAACACCATTATCACACTTTATTAAAATATTTCATACAAACTTTAATTTTATCATCATTCTAATTAATGTATTGAAATGATTTTCTACATTTAAAATATAAGGACATGTTCCCATATAGTGTCTTTCGTTTACTTTTTTAGCTTTCTTTTCTGTAAAAGATTAATTTTTTTTAGCTATCCTAATGTGCCAAAAAAATGACAAACAAACATTTGAAATTCAAATGGACGTAGCTATAAATCACATGGAAAGATTTAATATTCTAATGTTTTGTGAATAATAGTTTTATCTATGAGCATATTCTACAATAATATCTGCTGAAGACTTGCCTGCAACAGATTTCATGGTGAAATCTGATCCTTTTGTTGTTCTTACCTTGAAGAAAGCAGAAACAAAAAACAAAACCAGGGTATTCCCAATTTTGTGGCTTAATTAATCATGAACACATTACAAACTTATTTGGGCCTAAAAATTTGTTAATTTCTCAGGTTGTGAATGACAGGTTGAATCTGTTTGGAATCAAACATTTGACTTTGTTGTTGAGGATGGATTACATGATATGCTAATTGTTGAAGTTTGGGACCACCACACAAATTGTAGAAGTTACTTAGATTACCTTTTTCTAATGTCTTGATGACTTTCGGTCAATTGGCATTAAAGTTAAAATACAAATTATGTGGGAAATGATGGAAAACTGTTGGGTTCTTCTATGTTGGATGACGTGGGAAATAAGAGTAAGGGGCAAGAGAAGGATTTGAGTTGTACTAATTGTTCTTATCAAAATTTAGAAGTGCACGCAATGCTCAAGTAAGAGGAAAATATAATTGAATGTGGTGTCCGAGGTGGTCTCAGAATGAAAGAGTGTGCCGTATATGGCTGATGAAAAGTGTATATTAAAGGATTAGATAGAACTTGTATTTATATATAGTGTGGAGGGCCTTCGTTGGTAATTGATCTGTTGATAAGATTAATAGATAATTGCAGCTGTTATATAATTCAAATTGTAGATAATACATACCTTGTAGATAGTCTGTTACTTGTCGATAAGTAACAACTTGTAGATAATGCCTTGTAGATAATTTGAGGTTTGTTAAAAGATAAAGTAGTTACATTATTTGAATAAAAAATGTAACAGATAACCTGTTGGCCAGAATGGCCTGGCTGCTGAGGATTAATGTCAGTGCTCCTATAGTAGAGCTGACATGGAGTGCAGACACGTGTACAATGACCCCACAGTAATGGCCACATGTACTTTTACTATTTTGTGTAGTACATAAGCCCCCAGCCTCAAAGTCAGCTTGTGGGCGAAAGAGATTGTAAGAACGCTGGTGAAGATTGTCTGGTGTCAAGGTGGTGTTATTGACAAATAAGTGAGTGGTGAGCTCAAGAAGCCCCTAAGTATGGACAAGTGTTGTCCAATGTCGAAGGTTATGACCTTGATAAATATAAGTGCGGAACTTTGTCAAGCACCTTAGTCTGGACGTGTGTAGTCCGGGCTGTCACTGTTGAATTGTCCAGGGAGGACATGCTTTGTTCTGTAGGCGAGGTCAGACATGTCAGGCAAGTGAAGTATCTCGACTAGACCTTTTTCCCAATATCTGACCGTTGGAGTGTGCATTGATGATAGACATTACGTTTGCTCTTGGTCATAGGCGCGTGCATCATACGCGCAATACTCGTGCATACGTGTCACTCAAGGAGTGAACACGTACTGGAGACGTGTGGTAGTGAGTGAGCAAAATTCAATTTTGGCGCAGATTTCAAGGGATCGTTTCAAATTCCGTCTGTAACTGAAAAGTTGCGCCTCCATTTAAATGGAGGGGACATTTGACATTTTTCTGTCACCTCTATACTTACTCTCTTGCTTTCTCGCATCCTTTCTCTTTCCCAGAATCTTCTTTGCTTTCTTGGTCTTCTTCTTCGTCTCTCTTTTCTTCCTGCAAGGTACCATTTCTTATTTTTGAAAATGTCTGTCTCTCCTACTTCTGACTCCGCTTTGGATTTAGGAGGTAGCGATTCAGGGGGCTCCATCGAGCAACCCTTTATGCGCGAGGTTATCTCCATCCTCAGAGGAGGAGACCCACTGCGGAATCTCTGAAGGTGAGTCTTCTTCTTCAGGGAGGAAGGCTGACTCACGTTAGGCTGGAAAGGGCACCTCTTGCCTTAGTTAGAGGGCGAGGTCTTCTGTTGCCATTAGGACTGGGAAACCTCTTCCGCTCGCGATTCTTCCCCCTCATGTGTCTGGAGGGTTAAGGAAGAGTGGTACTGGGAATGCTAGGGCCTCTCCCCGTGTGCGGTGCAGCCGCAGTGCTGGGTCGTCATCACCCACCCCTAACGTGCCTGGCTACGAGTGTATGAGGGAGGACGTCCTCAATTACAAGTCTTCCCTGACTTTTGTAGCGTATATGAATGCCATGTGCCATCAATTGTGATTGACGGCTTCTGAAGACTCTCGCAAGATCACTGTTGAAGCTTGCAGGAGCGATGATCTTCCCTTCTTGAGGGTGGCGCCAGGCACTCAACCCTTCTTCTTCATGTACCGGTGCCTCTTTGAGGTACCAGGTTTACTTCTTCCATTTTCTCCTTTTCAGTGTGCTCTCCTGGATTTCTTGAACATAGCAACCTCCCAACTTCACCCCAATAGTTAGGCAATGGCCAAGGCGTTTGAGATTTTGTGTCCATTCTTCAACATCCGGCCAAGTGTGTCGATTTTCCTGTTTTTCTTTTAGACCAAGCTGACGGGGAAGATTGGCTGGGTCTCTTTGAACAGTGTTTCCAAGAAATTGTTTGAGATTGACTCCAATGTCTTTTGTTGCTTCAAGGACCTTTTCTTCAAGATCCGTGATAGTGGTATCGTGGTAGATGGACTGCCGTCGATGTTTAACCAACGATGGAGAGCCTCGCTTCCGATTCTACTGGCAGTCCGACCCTAGCAGGTTTAAGTCATTTGACGAAGACTTGCTGACCTTGGTATAGAGGATGGACAAGGCGATCTTGGAGCAGCTGCCAGCTTCTCTAAATGCGCGAGCTATCTTGTCCTTGTTGTTGGCGGATGATCCTTTTGCTGCTTTGGACGGTAAACCCTTTTGCCTTATTCCTCCATTGTCTTCTTTATCTTCTTGTGTTTGTTCTGACCTAACCTAACACTTATGATTTTTTATGTGCTTTGCAGGTATAATGGGTAATTTCCCATGGAGACTGTTAGTAAAGAATGTAGGTGCTGATGGTGGTGTCGTGCCACCTGCCCCCGTCCATCCTCCAACTGGAGAAGAGGGTCGACCTACTGTTAGGGTCGACCTTGCTGATACTGTTGCTGCTTCCCCTAACATCCCTTCCTCTCTTTTGGCTGAGAGGAAGCGGGATGACCATGCTGGGACATTGGGACGCAAAAAGTCTAGAGCCCATCGCAGTCTTCGTGCAATGAAGGAGGCTGCTGGGCTTCTTCCCCGTGTGCCTATTTCTCAGCCCCCTATCCGGGCTCTGACTCTAGTGGTGGCGACTACTGCTGCCACTCCCACTTCGACTATTTCACCACCACTATTCGGGCTCCCGTTCTAGTGGCAACGACTGCTGCTGCCATTTTTGCTTCTTCTCCTCCTTTTGCTATTGCCACTCCTGCCACCCCTGGTGCTTTTGCTGTTCTGTCGGCCTCTGTTATGCCTTGTTCTTTTTCTCGCCCCGTCACCTCCCTCGAGTTCATGCATGCTTCAAAGGAGATTGACTCTTTGTGGAGTGTAGGGCATGTGCGTGAATGAAGGACTCCGACCCCTTTTCTTAAAAAATTGATAAGGTCAGTTGGTTCTCAATGCTCAACAGACTCTGCAAAGATCTTTCTCCAAAGGAGTCTTGCGATCTTGGAAGAGAATGGGCAACTCCACCAAGAGGCTGTGAGCAAGGTGGCTTCCCTTGAGAAAGACATAGCCAAACTGAAGTCTACCATATGCAATGTCTGGCATGTAGAGCATTCCAAGCTAAACAGTGCCATTGTGGCACTTGCTGAGGTGGTCAGTTCCAACCATCAACTGTTTGCCAAGACAAGTGGTGCCTTTGCCAAACTTCTCTACACCCGGGTGGATGGTGATGATTTGGTCACCCGGGGTAAGACTTTGTTGAGGGAGAAGAATGAATTGGCCGCCAAGGTTGACAGGGTTGCTGCTGAGAAAGAAGAGCTGGCAAAAAAGGTGGTTGACCTGGAGGCATGACTAAAGGAGTCTGAGCTTAGGACTTCGATAGAGATGGCGGTCAGCAAGGAGCTTGACGAGGAGCTGTCCATCTACAAACGCGAGGCGATGAAGCAACCTGAAAAAGGTTTTCTCAAGGCTATTAGGCAGGCTGGCTTCTTTTCCAAAGGCCTTGACTTGGGTTTCTTCGACCCTTTCAAGGAGGTGAAGGGCGGAGTCTTGGTTGATGAAGAGGAGATTGGCTCTGCTGAAGAAGGGGTTGATGAGGACCAGAAGTTGGTTCTGGGTTTTGTGAAGGTTCACCAAGAGTGGATTTTAAGAACCTGTTATCGACCAAGGGAATGCCTTGGGTTTTGCTGGAGGTCCAGCCAGGGTAGCCCTAGGGTTTTGCGAACCTTTGGAGATTACCAGGAGCTGGTTTTGGGTTTTGTGAAGGTTCACCAAGAATAAATTTGAAGAACCTGTTATCGACCAAGGGTCTACCTTGGGTTTTGCTGGAGGTCTACCTAGGGTGGCCTAAGGGTTTTGCGAGCCTTTGGAGATTACCAAGAGCTGGTCCTGGGTTTTGTCAAGGTTCACTAGGAGTGGATTTTAAGAACTTGTTATCGACCAAGGGGCTGCCTTGGGTTTTGCTGGAGATCCACCTAGGGTGGCCCTGGGTTTTAAGAACCTTTAGAGATTAACAGGACGCGTTCGCCTTGGATTTTAGCGAGGCTCACCAAGGGTGGACCTAAAATTTTAAAAACCCTTGAATAGCAGTCAGGAGCTGGTCCTGAATTTTGTTATGCTCCTTTAAAGTTGACACAAGTACATCAAATTCAGATAGAGATATGTTTTATTAGTGAGCTAATTAGGTACATATTCTCCTTGTTGTTCTTCGGATGGGCCTCGTTAAAACCTTTCAAGTCAAAACCCTGGTTTTTCTTGGGACAAAAAACTCGAGTAGGAAAAGAGTACGCCATCCGACCTTCGATTTATCAGCTATTGTAGAACTTCATGTGGGTAGCATTTCATGTTCTTGAAATGTCTTTACTACTTAGTTCTTATAGCTTGTACGCTCCATTGTCCAGGCTGGTGACAATCCTGAATGGGCCTTCCCAATTGGGTCCAAGCTTTTTTGAGCGGGGATCTTTTCTGGCTTCACCCAAGACATGCCAGACTAGGTTGCCTAGTTGGAAGGTTCGTGGTTGAACCTTAGTGTTGTATCTTCTTGCCATTTGAAGTTTGGTAGCTTCTTCTCTAATTCCTTCCAAAGACCTTTAGACTTTTTGAGTCTAGTACGTAAGGCTTGGAGGATAACTCTATTCACTGCCTCTACCTGACCGTTAGTCTGGGGGTGCTCGACAGAAGTGACCAGGTGTTTGACACCTAGTCTTGTAAGGTAGTCTTCATACATCTGTGCCTTGAATTGTGTGTAGTTGTCAGTGACGATGGTGAAGGGTAAACCGTACCTGCATATAAGATGTTTCTAAGTTAAGCTTTCAACCTCACTGGCAATTATCTCACATAAGGGCTTTGCTTCAATCCACTTGGTGAAGTAGTTGATGGCCACCAATAAGAATTTGACCATTCATGAAGCTTTAGGTAAAGGCCCCAGGATGTCCATCCTCCACATGGTGAAAGGCTGAGGGGAAGTCAGAGTGTGAAGATTGTCAGGGGGAGTCCGTGGGACGTTGATGTGTTGCAAACACATCTTAGTTTTAGGCTAGTTTTAAGTTATAATTTAGTTAAATAGTTAGGAATTAGATTGAGAATAAGTTAGTTTGTTGTTTATATTCCATTTTGTCTCATTCCATTACTAATTTGTGATTTCAGGGCAAAAAGAGGAGAATTAAAGCAAAAAGAAAGAAGAAAACAGAGTTGAAAGACTCGCGCGGATCGCGCCAGATTCCGCGCGAGTCGCGCCACAATAAAATACCAAGCCTCAGTTTCGACCAAGCCGCACGAATCGCGCCAAGGGCCATGCCACTAGCGTCAGATGACAAAATCAGATCCCAAGCTTCGAAGAACCCACGCGGTCAGCATGGAATCCACGCTGTCAGCGCCAATTAATCGAAGATTCCGCGCGATCCGCGCCAACTCCCGTGCGAGTCGCGCCACAAGGTTCAGAGGCAGCTATTCATTCGAGTTATCTGCGCGATCAGCGCGGATTCTCGCGCTATCAGCGCCATAAGGATCCTGTTGCCTGATTTAAAAGATATGGCTCGAAAATTGCAGGAAAAACAGTCTTGGTTACCAGAATTAAGCTATCTGCAAGGAGATTATAAAAGAAGGCCTATGGGACTGAAGAGGATACCATATATCAGATTTTATCATTCTAAACCTCTGGAATTCAGTTTTACATAGAATCAAGGCTAGGGTTTACTGCAGAATCATGTTCTTCATGTATGCTTTGGTGTTCTTGAAGCCTATGTCAGGCTAAACTCAATATTGTGGTTAGGCTAAGAACCTATGTGAACTCCTCTGTAACTTGATTGGTATTGAATGAGATTGTTATGATTGTTTTATTTTACTCTGTTCTTAATTGTTTTATTCTTACTTAGAATTGGTCATTCTACTTAAGTGCCGAGGATTAGGATTCGCAATAGGGATGTTGGGATTCTAATTTCTGACCCAAGTAAGATAACAATTGTTCATTGCCTAGGGATAGGGATGCGTGATTGCAGAAACTTATAATATAGTCTTTTTAAATGCTTAACTTGATAGAACTCACTAAGGGATTAGATTTTTGATTCAGGTTAAAGGGTTAATTCACTAAGGGATTAGGGGTTAACTAAGTTAGGAAAGATCTATTCTCTGAGCAATCAGAACCAATCAAACTTGATAACCAGTTAAGTGAAAGAGGTAGGGAACAAAGAGGATTGCGTCTTGACCACAATTATTCCATCCATTGGTTACAACTTCTCTTTATTTTATTGCATTTACTTCTTTTAATTTCTGCCCTTATTCAAACATTCAACCACTCAACAACAATTCTTTAAAACATTTTCTTTTTCTTTTCCAATTGCTTAGACTGCTAATTACTGTGATTTCACACCAATCCCTGTGGAGACGATACTTACTTACCCACTTTATTACTTGAAACGAGCGGTACACTTGCCGTGTTCGCAACAGACGTCCATAAATTCCTGACACTTTTTGCACCTTCGAGTGAAATCAAAGGGGTCGGTCATAAGTGTCGGCCAATAGTATCCTGCTCGTACTATCTTGTTGGTAAGGGAGCACCCCCTGTATGGAGACCGCAAATCCCTTCATGGAGCTCTCTTAGGACATAGTTTGCTTGTTAACCGTCCAAGCATTTGAGTAGAGGTGCTGTCAGCCCTCTTTTGAATAGCTCACCATCAAGGATGACATAGTAGCTGACTTTCCTCTTTAGACGTCGAGCCTCGTTTCATCTGCCGATAGTACCCCTTTGATGAGAAAATTTATGTAACGAGTCATCCAGTTAGGTTCCTCGTCTTCACTTGCCATTACCTCTTGGATGTTTATGGTGGGAGTTTGGAGTGTTTCCTGGATGATAGTCTTGAGGTATCCGGTCTTCTTAGTATTGGCCAACTTAGAGAGAAAGTTTGCCCTGGTGTTACTCTCTCTTGGTATGTGATACATTTAAAACATTCAAAGTTGTCGATGAGTGTTCTGACCAAGTAATAATACCGGAGGAGATAGCTTCTTTAGTCTGAATTTGTTGGCGACATGTCCTTGAATGAGTTGTGAGTCAGGGTAGCATCTCAACCATTTAGCTTTGACTTCTTTTCTGAGTTTGAGACCTGCTATGAGTGTTTCGTACTCGTCTTGGTTATTTGAAGCTTTGAAATTGAGCTTGAGGTCTTGCTCTAGCGAGATGTTGCCAGGTCCCTTGAGAATGATACCTGCTCCACTTCCCTTCACGTTGGACGCTCCATCTACATAGAGATTCCACCAGTCTAGGGTGGATTTGTCCTTTCATACAAATTCTGCTTGGAAGTCTACCATGAATTGTGTTTTCATGGGACCACGAGGTTCATATTGGAGGTCGAACTTTGACAGTTCGACTGATAATACCGCCATTCTATTTGCCAGTTCAGATTTTCGCAGTACCTATTTGATTGGATAGCTAGTTTTAACTATCACCTTGTGACTTTGAAAATAGGGCCGAAGACGTCTTGCAGAAGTGAGGAGTGCCAAGGCTATCTTTTTTATCATTTGACAGCGTTTCTCGGCATCATATAGCATGCAACTGGTGAAATAAATGGGGAGTTGATGCTTCACCTCTTCTTGGCCAAGGACTGAGCTGACAACCTCATTAGCTACTGAAAGATATAGGAGCAATGGTGCCTCTGGTCTAGGTTGGCTCAAAACAGGTGGCTAGCGATGGTCTTCTTAAATGCTTCGAAGGCTTGTTCACAAGCTTTGTCCCAGAGGAAGGGTTTGGTCTTTTTGAGTAGCTTGTAGAAAAGCTTTGCCTTTTCGGTGAGTTTTGGGAGGAATCTGGACAGAGCAGCTAGTCTTCCATTTAGTTTTTGAACTTCCGTGATATTTGTTGGGATGTGCATCACCAGTATGGTTGTACATTTGTCAGGGTTGGCTTCAATTACACATTGTGTGATTATGAACCGGGGAATTTTCTGCCACCTACCCCAAATGTGCACTTTTCTGGGTTGGCACATGTTGTACCTCCTGATTTCTTCAAACACCTCTTCTAGGCCCGTCACGTGTTGGGCTACATTTTGGGATTTGACGAGCATGTCATCAACATAGACCTCAACATTGTGTCCGATCTATTTTTTGAAGACTTGGTCCATTAGCCGCTGGTATGTGGCCCCTGCATTTTTTAGGTGGAAGGGCATGACCCTGTAGCAGTAGTTGGCATCTTCAGTGATGAATGTTGTTTTCTCCTTGTTTGGGATGTGCATCCTGATTTGGGTGTATCCAAAATATGCGTCCAGGAAACTCAGGATCTGGAACCCTAACACACCATCAACTAGCCTGTCAATGTTGGGCAATGGGTACGTATCATGGTAGGGAATTTCATCTTCAAGTAAGGCGTGGAGATGATAGCTCTAAGCTAGTTCAATGTCTTTCTGCCAATCAAAGCAAGATAAGAGGTGTCGGCATCGATAATTAAATACCTGATTGTAAAAATCCTCAAGAGTGAACCTTGACCAAAAGTGGTCATGAGGTCCACGTAACCCCGGGTTTCTAGCTTTTCTTCTGCAAAGCCCGGGAGGGGTCAAGGGTGAGGGTGAATCATGTCTAATGAAACCTTCAGCTTCTAAAAAGTCTTCCAGTATAGGATGTTGACGATTATAAGGGAGACCACCGTTGGGTCATCCTGGTTGACAGGGTTGATTCCCTTGAAATTTTAATTTGTGAATGTAATAGGAAGGAGATTCTAGGTGGGGGAGCATCGACGTAGTTGATGTCAATGTCTCATATAGCGTGAAGTGCCTCTTCTGAGACTGGCTGGATGTTTTCTGTGAGAGAACCCACCCATGATAGTGTTGATCACACCTTGGATTTGTTGGGCACACTCATTCTCCTATTGGTGAGGAGGCTGACATTCCTATCTAGGCTTATTTCGCCTCTGTCTCCCCCTGTCCTTTATTATGACTCTTCTTCTATCGACATCTTGGTTTCTGTATTGGTCTTCAGGTCGTCCCCAAGGTGTGGTTCCAACTGGATAATTATCAGGTCTTTTTACGAACCAAGATAAGTATCCTACCTGGATGAGTTCTTCGATCTTGTCCTTCAGGGCCAAACACTCTTCAGTATTATGACCATTACTGTGATGATATCTGTAATATTTGTTAGGGTTCGCCCCTGGATTGAGAGATGATGAAGGTGATGGTAGTTTCAACTGAACCTCCGTACTGAAGGTATCTTCCATTATTGTGGCTCGATTGACCGTCAGGGGAGTATAGTGCTCATACCTGGGTCTTTTCGAGAGAGGCTAGCGTTTGTCCATCTTTTGCTTTTTGTCTGGTCTCTATGGATTGACTTTGATTGCCCTTCATGCTTTTCTCACTTCTGTCCAGCTTGTCTGACTTCATTCTAGAATTTGGACATTTCCTCCATCTGTGTGTAACCTTTTCTTCTTTCTTGTATCTCGTCCATGCTAGAGGGTGCTTTCTTGCACAGATTGTCCACAAATTTGCCCGGACGTGAAGCTAACATCATAGAGTGTAATGCTACCTCAGGATTAAGGTTTTGAGTTTGAACAACTATTCTTCTGAATCTTTCCATAAATCTCCAAAGAGGTTCATCATCTGCTTGTTGCAGATTGGCTAATGCGGCAGAGGTTACCTTATGAGACCAGCTGGTCGCATATTGTGCACCAAATCTATCGACAAAAATGTCGAAACTGTCGACGGATCTTGGAGGGAGTCCACCGTACCATGTCAAAGCTGCTCCCTTTAGAGAGGTGGGAAACACTCGACATAGTACAACGTCGTTATTGGTGTACAAGTTTGCCTGAGTGAGGAAGATATCCAGATGTTCATCATGATCAATGTTGCCATCGTATCTTTCTAGGTGGAGAGATTTCCAACCAAGGGGTAGATCAACTTCCATAATACGATCGACAAAGGGGTGTCGTCGTGTTATTCGCCCTTCTAGACGGTACATCTGTGATAAGCGGGGACTGCCATGAGGGTTGACAGTCTGTCAAGGGTGCGAATCTCCTTAAGTATGTTCGTTTCCCGTGAGGGGCGAATGCTCGTCACCTGGGGGCGTCTCACTCTAGGCTCTAGCTTGTCATGGTCAGCTTTCAGCCTTCAGAGTTATTCTTCATATCGTTGCTTCATCTCCACTATGCAGTTTTGGAGTTGTTGGCTGGTGTCAGCGTTGGTCATGGTCGTTTGAGGAGGGTTGGGCATCCCAATGGGAGTGTGGCACCTAAGACTGGAGTGCGTACTGACCATTAATGTGGGTGGATGGCGAGTATGATCTGGAGAATGTGAGGCCACAGGGTAAGTTTTATCGTAGTCCCACGATGGGTGCCAAATGTTCTTACCAAAATCTGGAAGTGCCATGCACAAGGGAGGACGTGGTCCAGATGGGTTCCAGACTTTGCATGACGGATGATGAGTTAACCTTGTTAAGAAAGGGGACCTGTAAAATAAAGGAAATAACTCTGACGCTCATGTAAGTACATCAATTATAGAGAGGAAATATAACTGAATGTGGTGTCCGAGGTGATCTCGAAATGAATGAGTGTGTCGTAAGTGGCTGATGAAAAGTGTATGTTAAAGGGTTAGATAGAACCTGTATTTATATTGTGGAGCGTGGGCCTTGTACCTTCGTTGGTAATGAATATGTTGATAAGATTAACAGATAATTGTAGGTTGTTATATAATTCAAATTGTAGATAATACATACCTTGTGGATAATCTGTACTTGTAGATAAGTAACAACTTGTAGATAATGTCTTATAGATAATTTAAGGTCTGTTAGGAGATAAAGTGGTTACATTATTTGAATAAATAAATGTAACAAATAACCTGTTGCCAGAATGGTCCGGCTGCTGAGGGTTAACGTCTGTTGTAACACCCCGTGTGCACCCGGCGTATTAACATTATACAATATCAAAGTAACGCAGCAAGCATGGAAATAAACAGTAAAGGAAGCATAAATTCGACATGATATACAATAACTTTATACATATATGGTGAATTACTGTTATATACAGGCCAATTTCCTCTAAATATACAAATGACCCCTCAGGGTATCAAAATACAACCAAAATAATCAAAAGTGAGCTAGCAAGCTCAGTCATCTAAACCTAGGGTTATCTTCACTCTATCCCATCTCAGGCCTCTTGCCTTGGGATCTCTCAGGGACGGTAGTCT
>PYAF01000723.1:22247-40077 GCA_007407185.1 Glycine tomentella | reverse complement strand
TTCCAGCCCTATCAATATATGGTTACTATTCATCCAATCCCCATTTCTCAAATTAAACGGTTAAAACAGAGGTTTCTTACCTCAAATCAACAAAGAAAGGTTGGAGAAGTCTTGTCCCCAAGCTCTGTCTCCCTGAAACCAGCTTCTTGCTTCTCCAACGCTCAATTTCTATAAAACCTCAAGGGAAAGGGGTTTCTCTATCAATTCTCACCAACAAGGCTGGATTTTGGCTTCTCAAGGGTTCTAATCAAGTTTATAGATGATAGGGAGGTGTTTTATGGGTCTATGATGGAAGTTTGAAGCTCCGATGATGCTCTAATGGAGGTCTGGACGAAGGAGGAAGAAGAACCAAGGTTTTTGGCCTTCAAAACGTGAAAAATGGCCTTTTATAGGCCTCTTCCGCGCCTCCCCCACTTCCAGCGTGGCTTCCCACGCTCCTGGCGTGGGTTTCCAGCCAAAAATGGCTTTCTGGAACACTTCCCACGCTCCAGGCGTGGCTTCCCACGCTCCAGGCATGGGATTCCAGCCAAAAATCACTTTCTGGAGCACTTCCCACGCTCCAGGCGTGGATTCCCACGCTTCAGGCGTGGGCTACAGTAACTGCTACAGTAACTTTTTTTTTTTTTACCCAAGGTTATTATATCTGTGCTCCTGTAGCAGGGCTGGCATGGAGTGTGGACACGTGTACAGTGACCCCACAATAATGACCAAATGTACTTTTACTATTTTGTGTAGTACAACAACAATGCTCATGTGGCAAATAGGGTAGGAAGGAAGGGTAAATGGAAATGGTTAAGAGAACATCAAGGAAATGAGTGAGGAGAGGACATTCAGTCATTGAGAATTTGATCCTAACAAATTAGTTTTGATCCATCTGAATAATATGTGACAACTATTGAATTTTCATTGCAATAATTTTAGAGTAATTTCTATTATTTTGAAGATATGAATCTATTACTTGTTTTGTTTGTTTTATTACTCTATTTATGCTGCAAACTACTATCCACAACTTAGTAAGTTGATAACTTTTTGTTTCTTTTGATAAGTTCTTTCCGTAATTCATGTAGGACTATATGGGATGATGCAAATTAGTAGTCATGAAACCAAATTTGTCTAGTGGTAGTTCTTTAATATTTTGGTTTCTCATTTGGCAGGTCCTAAGGCCCATATCAAATTAGTTTTAAAGCTTCTTCTAATTAAAATGTCAGTAAATCAAGTAATTTTCTCAAAATCATGTTATATCTTCAACCCTGTCAACCAAGTTATGAATTTGTATTGATATAACCAAAAGTTGCCTTTTAATGGAAATAATCTTCAACAATATATATATATATATATATATATATAGATTGCTGAAAATGGTATCTTTCTGTTAACCTATTCTAATGTTGTTTTATTCAACAGCTCCTGTTGCTGTGAAAGCCAGAGGGAAGCAACATTTGTTACTTGGAAAGTTTGCAGCAACTGATTCAGACTGCAAGGTAAGCATGGAGTTTAGTTTTCTAACTCTTAACTGAAAGGTGAGGGAGAGAAATGTAGCAAAGGAAAACCTTAACACCTCTTACTAGATGGTGTAAAGTAGTGGAATGAACAATAATACACAAGGATTATTAGTTTTGTTTTATTTTTGTAGGTTCACATTGTTCAGAGAGGTGTTGTCCGACATCTGATAGAGATGCTTCAATCCTCTGATGTTCAGCTAAAAGAAATGTTTGCCTTTGCATTAGGGAGATTAGCTCAGGTTATTTGTTTTCCCTTGTCTTTTCCATGTCGGAGTTCACATGTGTAAGTTGAGAAGGTTTAGTCATTTTTATATTCATGGAAATGATTTAATGTTATGTCCTCTTTATAGTTTTTAATTCGTAACATATATATTCTACATACTTCCTTCTGTGTTGAGTATTATATGTAGTGTCTTATCTCAGTACAAAAGTCGTCTTACTAATTTATTATATTACAACTTTATAAATGCAAGTGTTCATGCACTATTTCCATGTGTATGTTGAATCATTGCTTCCTGTTAACACCATAATCTTTTCCAACTTTCCTTTGGTATGAAAATATTTAGTTTTAATTTTTTTTCAGGACACTCATAACCAAGCTGGTGTTGCGCACAATGGTGGCTTGATGCCATTATTGAAGCTTCTTGACTCCAAAAATGGCTCTTTGCAATATAATGACATAAAATAAGCACTGAATTCTAATAAAAGATATTGTCTTGACCATGGAAAAACTCATTACCTCAAACCTAGTCAATTAATTGTTATGTTTTTATTTTTTTCACTGTCCTATAGGATAATGTGTCCTATTTTATTAGGGTTGGTGGAATTCAGAGACTATAGGATGAAGTTTATTGTTCAAGTAAGTTAACCTTTTTGATACCTATGCAATATCTCTAGTTTTATTATTTGTCTACCTTGTGAAAGCTTAATCCTGATTTAAAAAAAAAAAACATTTTAAGATGGTTCTGTGGAAAATCGTCTTAGAAAGTCTACATTCTTAGATGGTTTTATGCAAAAACTGTCTTAGAATTCTCATTTTTTTTAAAAAATACATTTTAGGACGGTTCTATGAAAAATTGTCTTTGAAAGTCTACATTCTAAGAAGATTTTTGCATAAAATCGTCTTAGAATCCTCATTTTTTTAAAAAAAAAAAAAACAAACATTCTAAGATGGTTATTTGAAAAATTGTCTTAGAAAGTCTACATTATAAGACGGTTTTCTATGAAAACCATTTTAGAATCCTCAATTATTTTATTTTTAAAAAATAGGAATTCTAAGACAGTTATCTGGAAAACCGTCTTAGAATCCTCAAATTTTTTATTTAAAAAAGACATTCTAAGACGGTCCTCTGGAAAACTATATTAGAAATTGAACTTTCTAAGATGGTTTGAAAAACGTCGTAAAAAGCCCCTCATAACCGTCTTAAAAAGAGATTTTTTTAGTAGTGAATACTTATGCAATTTAACATTGTAACTTTTATCTTTTTGTAAAGCACTAAAAGCAACTAAAGAAAGTAATCACATCAACCTCGAAATTTATTTCCAGATATTGTAGGAATTATATTAATAAATTACAACTATTTGGTTACTTATTGATGCTTTTTTTAAAAAAAATAAGGGTGGGCTGCTGGAAGTATGGATTGAAACCCCAATTAGGTTGACACTCCCACCATACGCAAAGAGTAGCACCCTTCAAATATCATAAATAAAAAGTAAAAGAAGAGATTGGTAACTACAAGGTGGGAGATTATGCCCAATCCCTACAACAAAATCAGCAAAACTCGTAGTTAGGAATAAACCTTTAATAAGCAAAATCAGCAAAGAAAGAGATCGATTACTCATTGATGTTCCACTTAACACATAATAGGAATCAAACAAGTCACTATAATTCGGTGTGAGCAAGTTGGATATGCATCTCAAACAAAGATAAGATATATGGAAGGTTTTTTTTTTTTTTTTAATAATGGAAGGTTTGTTTGATTTTTAAAAGATATAGATTGAAGGACACCATTTGAGTGAACTCTTTCAGATGTTCTCTCCTTGAACACCATTTTGGAGAAATCCCTCCATATGGATCTGCCCTTGTCCACATCTTTCGAATCTTTCTCGAGATGAAAGCAAGCTCATCATCTTCATCATACTCATCCTCAGATTCTTCTATAGAGGAGTTCTCCACACTTAAAGCTTTGGACGAGCTTTTGGATGCTGATTTAGAAGATGAATCCTTGGACGATATGGCCTTTTTGGTCTTTTGGACGCTTAGAGTAAGAGATTTTCCTTAATTAAATCCTTAATCTTGTTGAAGTTCTTGTTTATGAACCTTTAGAGTTCTAATGAGCTCTTCAAGGGACATGGTGTCAAGAGGCTTCAGGACTCTCAATGTTGTACTTGTGGTCTTAATTTCTTGACAAACTTCTCCAAATTTTGTCAATATGATCATAGTTAGAATAAGTTTTTTCTAGAAATCTTAGTTCGTTTAGTATGGTATGGAAGCGACCAAACATACATTGTATGTCCTCACCTTCCTCTATACTAAAAAATTCATACTTACAAGTGAGGAGACTCAACTTGTTCCTTTTTACCTGTGATGATCCTTCATATGCTATGGCAAGGGTTAGGGATGGAAAAATAGGTCTGGCATTGCGGGCCAGCCCATTTAGCCCACTAAAAAAGAGTGGGGCGGGCTAGTATTGCTAGCCCCCCTATTTTTTTTTTGGCTAGAGCCAGCCTGACCCATTTTTGGTGACTGCCCCACTTTGCCATGTAAAATGGGTCTGACTTGGCGGGCTAGCCCGTTTTGCCCACTTTGCAAACTGGGCCAACCCAGCCCGACCCATTTTTTGTGGGCTAGGGCCAGTCTGGTCCATTTTTTGGTGGGCTGACCCACTTTGCCATCCCTAGAAAGGGTGTCCCATATCTTCTTTGCTCTTTTGAAGCTTTAGAGTTGAGCATAAATCTTTGTATTTGATCTTCCATCCACTAGCTTTTGGGGATCTCGTTTATCTCAACATTAAATGGAATATGATTTCCATTTTCGACAACGTCCCATATATCAATGTGCATGGATTCAAAATGTGCAATTATCCTTTCCTTCAAGTAATCATATTTGATCCCTTTGAACAATGAAGGTTTGTTCGTAGAATAACCTTCTTCTATTTCTTTATTTGACCGAATCTTTTCCTTTATATTGTTAAAAATACTCAACCTGAAAGGCTGAGCTCTGATGTCAACTGAAATATCAAAGATCACACTATAAGAGGAGATTAAATAGTGTGTTAGTCAAATATGATAACTTTTTCGCAAAGAAAAGCTTTTCACAACCAGATATGTAAAATATAGCTAGTGATTGTGTCATCCAGTTAATGGAAAAATAGTTTTAGTGAAAACAAATGACTATTGTTCAATGTAAGATAAAACTGAGTTTTCATAAAGATTTTCAAATAAAAATTTGGTGACCAAGTGTGTTAAAGTAAGCTTAAGAGAATCCTAATCAAATAGTTTAAGAGAGCAGTAGAAACACTTGGTTTACAAACTTGTAAATGGTTCCACTAATTAATGCTTGATTACTTACAATTATTTTGGCTACCACTCATGGCTGCACAAGTATTCTCTAGGCCAGTATTTGCACACCTTTAGACTTTCCCTAAATCTAAGAATGCCCAGGTATTGTTTAATACTAAGTCACTACTGGCTTTCACAAACAAAAGTTTCAATAAATACAACGATTCAGAAAACTCAAAGAGTGGATAAACACTTAAGCTCGAATACACAAATTAAATTTTCTAGGAAAATGATGAACTATTTAAGTGCAAAGTATATTACCCAATGAATTTGATTGGGTTTCACATCGGAGTTATTTTGCTCGTTCTCTCTTAATATCTTTGTCGTTGAAATGCAGAGCTTGAGTCGCATTTAATAGACTTCAGGTTCCTTGATATGACCATTGTCTCATAGCTGGCAGCAATACAACATGTCATGCTTTGGTTGGTGAAAACAACCCATGAAGAATATTCCTTTTATTATCTTCTATTTTGTCTTTCCTTAAATTCAAATGTTAGCTATTCAAATAAAGAGAGACAAAAATGAAATTGAAAAAGTAGAATTCGTGCACTTCCTATTGTAGCTAACACTAGCTTTTAATACTTGTTGGACATCACTTATATATTGTATAAAAATTAAAATGTGTAAGTGATTTGGTCCATTGGACGTGAATAAAACAACTTAGTTTATAGACACAGGTGTTCACAGTATATGGACGCTAGTCAATTAATAGAGTTCGGATGTTGAATATAACTCATTAATAAAATCATTTTCCACTTGTGGTTGGATGCACACTAATAAGAGTTGTAGAATGAGAAGTAATGCCAAGTGTGCTCGTTATGTAGTAGATTCTGTTCACCTCACCACATGGAAAATCCCTAACAACGATAATGGTGGGTTTGGATTGGTAAGGGCGACAAGGTTGTGGTGAGGGATTCAGTATCATGGTGGTGGCAAGGTCTTTTTGGGGGTTTAGGTTAATAAAGGTGGTAGAAACAGAGGTTTGGTCTGTGGTGGTGGCAACAAGGTTGTCACGGGGAGTTTAGGTTGTAAGGGTGGTAGTGGTGGGGGTTTGGGTTCGTGATGGTGGCAAAACGTCGTGGTGAAGGTGGGGGGGGGGGGAGGTCGTGGAGGCGGTGTGGTGGTTAGCGGGTTGAGGCTCATGGTGGCAATGAGATCATTGGAAACAAAGTCGAGAAAGAAACTAGAGATTTTAAGGGTTTGTGAGGCAAGAGCAAAACGGAGATCAAATTAGTAATACGAAAATGATTCAACATTCATTTTAATTTGAACCAATGTTAGAACTGATGTAAAAAGATATTTTTACATATGTTTATAAATAGCTAATATTATGAAGTATCATTGAATTTTAAGAACGCACTTGCGTCATTTACTACAAAGATTTTCAAACAACTAATGTTTACATATACATAAATGTGTTTCATTTAATAATGATTAAACGCCATTCGATAGATGATGATGATGATGACGACGATAATAATAAAGATATAGTTTTATTAAAATCTTTAATATTTTAAAAAATTCAAACATGTATTATTTTTCATTTACAAATTTTAATGTCCACATTTTTATGGAAAAAGTAATTTACATATAAATGAATAACATTGATTAATCACAATTTGTATAAATATATGTTAAAATTAGTTTTAGTTTTAATTTATATAAATGAATAAAATTAATAAACCACAATTTGATATAAGGCGTGCTTAATAACACTTTTTGCCTTCAACTTTTTCATCTTTGATTAATTTTTCCCAACAAACTAAGCTGACAAACTTTACTCCTAATTTTTAAGAAGTTTACAAATTTTACCCTAGTCATTTATTCAAGGATAAACATAAAAGTTGGGAGTAAAATACGTTAAATTAATTTATTAAGAGTAAAACTTGATTATCACAAGTTTATGTTAGTCTTCGAGTTCGACTTTCTCTATTGTTTATTGAGTAAATTACGGTTGCATCCCTGTATTTTGCTTAAATTTCACTTGATACCCCTCCTTTTTTTAACATTATTTTTACTCTCCTCTCTTAACGCTGTTAATTAACATCAATTGAAATATGTTACTAGACAAAATTGCCTTTACATTTTAAATGTAAAACCCAAATTATCCCCTCCCAATTAGTTTCAGAATTTATGGTTCATGTTCCTCTTCATCATTCACGACTACTGTTCATCTTCCTCTTGTTGACGAGTTCTTCTTCAGCGTCCAGGAGGTGCGAGTTTCTCTTCCTCTCACGACGTACACGTTCAATTCCTCTTCACCGTTCGCAAGTTTTTCACCGTTCCTCTTCCAGTTCGCAAGTTCTCCATTGTTCCTCTTCCAGTTCGCGACGTTCACAAGTGTCTCCATTTGTCTTCCTCTTCGACGTTCACTAGAGCTCTGTTTCTCTTCCTGTTCAACGATTTCTATTCATGCTAGGATCCTGCTTGTAAGTGACCACTGAACCTTGTATATATGTTACTTTTTAAGATTATTTATTTAATTTTGATTGTTTATTGTTGCCTATTTTTAAATGGGGTTCCAATGGAACTAGTTTGGGACCACTTTGATTTTTAAAATCATTTGTTTATTATTGTTGATTAAAATAATGTTGATGTTTGGGACCACATGAAACACAATGGATGAATTGGAAATCATTTGCTTATTATTGTTGATTAAAATAGTGTTGATGTTTGGGACCACAAGAACACAATGGATGAAATAGAATACATGGGTCCTGAACCAGGCAACATGAATATTTTGGTTCACTTTACAATTGTTCAATGCACATGATTGTGAGCAACATTGCTAATGACTAATATTTGTCACCATGTCACCCTTTTATTTTGTGGTTCCGTTCTACTGTTAGTGGTAAAATTCTTCCCCTTAAGACTGGTCATGTTGTGCTGAAAATGTTTGCTGAGAATCAAAATCGATTTTATATATGTATGTTAGTAGAACAAAGGATGAGTTTTGGAACTACATACGATAGAAAATGTGAATAAACCTGTGAGTGAAAATGTGAATGAACCTATGAGTGAAAATGTGAATGATCTTGTGAGTGAAAATGTGAATGAATGTATGAATGAAAAATTGAAGAAGAAGAATAAGAAGAAGGAAGGGTGTTAATACTGCGTATCAACAAGGTGGATTCACATCCAACAAAAAGTTGGGTTCACATCCAAATATTGAAAAAACAAAAAGAATCAAGAGTCTTAAAATATTTTTAAGCTGAGAGGAAGAAGATGATGATATTTTAGACATAAAATTTTATTAAAAGTCATGTGACCAGCATGTGCCTAATTTCTGTTAAATTATTAAACGATGTTTGGGATGGAGGGGGTTTGAGTATAATCTGAACTAAATAATTAAGAAATTTTTTGTAAGATGCAAAAAGGGAGAGGTATCAAATGAATTTTAAGCAAAACACAGGAGTTACAAATAGTTTACTCGTTTATTTCGCAAACGTAGCAATTCAGATAATTACTAGTTGGTTCATACAATGTACTCATAAAAAATCCACCACACATCTAGACTTTTGGATAAGAGAAGTCTTCCATTAATATCCGTGTTGATATATAGTTAGTTTTATTCAACCACACATTCTAATGATTTTGATAGGGTTGCCTCATATAATCACATGATATGCAGCGACTTTGACGTATTCAAAGTCATTGTGTAATTCATATAACTAGTATTTACAAAATAGAAATTAATAATTATTCCAACTTTAATATTATTGGAATTTTTTTATCGATCAGTCAGAACATAATTAATATTGTTGGATTGCGCATGTATACGGTGAAAATTTATTACCAGTTTGAAAGATATTTTGATTTTTGTTTTTTTATTAACAAATAATAGTTGTTAATATTATTAGTTTTTTTTGTTAGTGGAAGAATTTGAATCCTAGACATCTTTCTCCTTCTCTTCTTTCTTTATAACTAGACCAAATTTATATCTCTTATTTTGATTTCTTTTTTGTTACATGGGCACGCGAGAGGAAAAGATGGTTACGTTAACGTTGGTCACAAGTCTTACACAGAGTTGTATCAAATGAGCTTTGAGATCCTCAGCAAATTATAGTGCCTTAAGTTACCCATGAGCTTTTTTTATGTATTTATTATTTCAATTTTTGTTCTGTTATTTATTTTTGTTATAAATTATCTTCATATATTTCATGCAAAAGTCTTGCACGTATCTTGAAACAAACTTTAGTTATTATCGATCACATGCACTATTCATTAGTCTTTGCTAAAGGACAATGTAAGAAAAAAGCAATTCCGCTCACTAATTAAAGTCTATGCCGTGAAGATTATTGCAGGTTTAAATTTCCAAGAATATGACAAGGTTGTCTAATATATATGTCCACTAAGTGTCACTCACTGTCATGTTCGTGGACCTGATCCTTAAAGTGTTAATTGAAATTGAACAGGTCATATATAAGCAATTTTTTGTGTTTAAGTATTTATTATTTCTATTTTTTCAGTTATTTATTTTTGCAATAAGTTATCTACATATATTCCATGCATAAGTCATGCATGTATTTTTATCAAAAAGGTAAGTCATGCATGAATTAGTGTAAGCTTCTCATATCTAAGTTCAATTCAAATATATAAATAAATAGACTCTTGAACATATTTCTTAAAACCATCTTTAGTTGTTGTGATAGGTACTATTCACAAGTCTTTGAGTGACTTTTTTCTGTAGTATTGTGTGTAAAAGGTAAATGACAATAATTAAATTTTCTGTTGTTGATTAATATTCTTAATGCACTCTTCAAATAACATAACATTGACCAAGAGGAGTGCTAGAATTTTCTTTCTTATGTGCGAATTTTCTTACAAATTTTGGTTTCCATGTAATACGGACATCAATAATCAATTTCCTGCCATCTACAGTAAATTGTTGTGTAGAAAAGTCGAAGTTTAGGAAAATTTCAGTAGATTTTCACACGAAAAATATCCTCAAGCAATTTTCTTTGTAGAAATTTTATTTCAAAATCTCTCAACTAGCTAGGTTTCCTGCAGATTTCAAATACTCAAATAATTCTGCATGTAATTTTCAGGTCAATCTAAAATCCACAAGTAATTTTCCAGAGCAGATTATAAATCCCATATAATTTTCCTGTAGATTTTAAATTCGCAAGTATTTTTCTTGTGAATTTAAAATATCCACATCAATTTAATTTTTGTTTATTTTATAAATATTAATGCATGATTATGAGTTTTTAATATTAATATCCTTCAGATTTTTTTTTAGGAAAGAAACAAATTTGATTAAAAAGTCTAGCCCTTGTTAAGAATAAATTTGGTAAACTCTTGTATATTGTTTGATTTAAACATTGTCATATCTTGGTCTTTTATAACTCAATTTTATTTATAGACATGCTGAAAGCACAAATGAAAATTAAGTAAATGGAAAAATAAGAAGTAAAATGGAGGTTCTGTAATTACCACCCAACACAGAGAAAAATGTTTCTGACCAACAGATTTGATCTATGAAACATAAATAATTGACTTTGCATTTTGTAGTGTCTTGTGATTTGTTTTTGTAACAAGAATGGTAAACCCCTCTAAATGAAGAAGAACAAGAATGGTCAACCCTTTTAGATAGAAGACGGATTTCATACAAACCACATAACCCCATCAATAATAAAATAATGAGCAATTCATTTTAATACAAACTATTCACTCACCTAGGCTCTCATTGCACCTTCAATTCAGTCATCCACTCCACGTGGGTCGTCCTCTCTTTCCACCCATCTTACTCAGCTCTCTCCTTGCCACCTCATCATCACCTATATTTATAGATTTTTCCAATAGATCCTTTCATATGGCATTTCCCTTTTTTTGGTCTAGACAGCCAATAGATTTTTTTTATTAGAGATAAATTTTGAGTCAGAACAAATTATTATAAATGATAAAAAAATTTCTTTAAATATTTATCATAATTATATATTCAAGATTTAATCCTAAAATCTTTGATTAAGTTAGAATAATTTTATGTTAGTTAATTTACATGTTTGATAGTTGTGACTCTTCCCCTTTTTGGCTAATTAAGAGTAGGGACACATCTTTGTTTTGGATGATGTACTCATCCTTGTTAAAGAAAACATCATATCGATCCACTGACTTATACTCAGCAAATCATGTTTTACCCCTTCAGTAAATAAAACATTATCAATAAATACATAGGGATGTATACCTATCTTACATACTCCTGTTATTAGCCATTTTTATTGCCTTTGAAAGTTATGATTCCACGATGATAAAGAGTCAGGAATTAGAACATGCATATTTCTCCTGTCATGCGTCATGAGCAACCACTGTCCAAGTACCATGATGGTGTGACTTTCCTGCTGTCAAGGACATTTGCAGCATAAATTATTTTGTTCTTAGGTATCCAAATCTTTTTGGGTTTATTCTTGTTAGTGGAAATTGCATTAGACACTTCTTTCTTAGGTACGTAGGTCCCTGCATTTGGACGCCATGTGTCCAACCTTGCCACAAAAGTAGCATCCAATGGTTTCCTCATCATGAACATATATTTCTCCTTCATACCCATGACTAGATTTGTCTGTAGGACATCTACTATATCTTAACAGTTTGTCAACACATTTAGTACCTCCAACAAATTTGGGCAATGTAGACTTTAAAGTGTGAATTTCCTCATGAAGTTTTACAACATCCTGTGGTTGACCCTCTAAAGCTTCATTCTTTAAAAGATTTTCATTTAAAAACTTCATAGTCTTTTTGTGGTTTTCATATTCCTTTCCATAGATCATATATTTCTTCATTAAGGTGGTCATGAAGTTCATGGAGCTATTTTAGTTATTTTTGTAAAGCTTTCAATTTTGTTTTTCAACTCCTGAAAGTTTTCCTATAGACCAGATTTTTCTTTGGTAATTGTCTCATTCTCAAGATAGAGCTTAGTCTCTTTTATCTTAAGAGTTCCACAGGCATCACACATTTGAGTGGACTCTTCCAGAGAACTATCTACTTTATCATGAAAGGTTTTTTCAAGTTCTTTATGATCTTTGGACAACTTTTCAAAACCTTTTCGCAAAGTTTTAAAGCTTTTGAAAGAATGGATGAGTTTGAAAGCAGTTCATGATAAGCTTGTTTAACAGACTCGGGGTCATCAAAATCTACCTCATCCTCTTGATTTGATTAAGATTCTTCAGAGGTTGTATATTCCATTAAATACATGTTAGCTTCCTTTTCTTCTTGTTCACCAAACAAGGTGTTGTCTAGGTCCTCCCCAGTGCTCATGAGGCCTTTCTTTTCCTTAGATTTGAAATACTTCTTTTTGTCCTTGGAATTCTCTAAATCTGGACATTCATACTTGAAATGCTTGGACTTCTTACACTCATAGCATATTATGACTTTTTCTCTTTTTTATTTTCTCTCCTTCAACACCATTTTGGAGGTTTTCCTCCATTTGGATCAGCCCTTGTTCTTCCACATCTTTCTAATATTTATTGAGATGAAAGCAAGTTGATCACCTTCATCAGACTCATCCTCAGATTCTTCATTAGAGGAGTGCTCCACACTTAGATCTTTGAATGAGGTTTTGTACGCTGATTTAGAAAATGACTCCTTAAACAATATGGCCTTTTTTGTCTTTTGGACGCTTAGAGCAAGATCTTTTCCTTTCTTAAGTCCTTCATCTTGTTGAAGTTCTTGTTCATGAATCTTTAGAGTTCCAATGAGCTCTTCAAGGGACATGGTGTCAAGATTCTTCAGGGTTCTCAATGTTGTTACTTGTGGTTTTCATTTTTCTAGAAATCTTAGTTTGTTTAGTATGGTATGGAAGCGACCAAACATTCATTGTATGTCCTCACCTTCCTCCATAGTAAAAAGTTCATACTTACAAGTGAGGAGACTCAGCTTGTTCCTTTTTACTTGTGATTATTCTTAATATGTTATGGCAAGGGTGTCCCACATCTGCTTTGCACTTCTGAAGACGTGGACTTTTGTGCATTCTTCTTCTAAGAGAGCACATAGCAGAGAATTGCGAGCTTTAGAGTTGAGCATAAATCTTTGTTTTTGATCTTCCATCCACCAACTGTTGGGGGATCTTGTTTATCTCAGCATCAAATGGAATATGATTTCTATTTTCCATAGTGTCCCATATATCAATGTGCATGGATTCAAAATATGCAATTATCCTTTCCTTCAAGTAATCATATTTGATCCCTTTGAGTAATGAAGGTTTGTTAGTAAAATAACCTTATTTATTTCTTTATCTGATTGAATCTTTTCCTTTGTATTGTTAAAAATGCTCAACCTGAGAGGCCAAACTCTGATGCCAACTGAAATATCAAATATCACACTATAAAAGGGGATTGAATAGTTTGTTAGTCAAATATGATAACTTTTTTGCAAAGAAAAGCTTTTCACAACCAGATATGTAAAATATAGCTACGGACTGTGTCATCCAGTGAATGGAAAAAAAATTAGTGAAAACAAATGACTATTGTTCAATGTAAGATAAAACTGAGTTTTCATAAAGATTTTCAAATAAAAATTTGGTGTCCAAGTGTGTCAAAGTAAACTTAAGAGAATACTAATCAAATAGCTTAAGAGAGAAGTAGAAACACTTGGTTTACAAACTTGTAAAGGGTTCCATTAATCAATGCTTGATTACATACAAATATTTTGTCCTACGACTCCTGGCTACACAAGTATTCTCTTGGCCAATATTGGCACACCCTTAGACTCTCCCTAAATCTAAGAACACTCAAGTATTGTTTAACATTAAGTCACTTCTGGCTTTGACAAACAAAATTTTGAATAAATACAACAATTCAAAACACTCAAAGAATGGATAAACATTTAAGCTCGAATACACATGTTAACTTTTCTAGGCAAATGATGAACTATTTAAGTGCAATGTATATCGCCCAATGAATTTGATAGGGTTTCACTTCAGAGTTCTTTTGCTCGTTTTCTCTTAATATCTTTGTCGTTGAAGTGCAGAGCTTGAGTCGCATTTAATAGAATTCATTGAAGGATCAATTACAGGTTTAGCACTGGTTCCTTGATATGACCATTGTCTCACAGCTAGAAGTAATGCAACATGTCACGCTCTGGTTGGCAAAAATGACCCATGAGGAATATTCCTTTTATTCTCTTATATTTTGTCCTTCTTTATATTAAGATGTTAGCAATTTAAATAAAGAGAGACAAAAATGAAATTGAAAAAGTATAGTTTGTGCACTTCCTATTGTAGCTAACACTAGCTTTCAATACTTGTTGGACACTACTTATATATTGTTTAATATTATAATGTGTAAGTGATTAAGTCCATTGGACGTGAATAAAACAACTTAGTTTATAGACACTTGTTTTCATAATAGGTGGGCTCTAGTTAATTAACATAGCTCGGACGTTGAGTATAACTCATTAATAAAATAGTTTTCCACTTATGGTTAGACACGCACTAATAACACACTACTGAAAAAAACACTTCTTACGACGATTGGTTATGCTTTTTAACGACAGTTGTACAATCGCCTTTGTAACAGACATTGTCGAAATTCAAAATTTTCGACGACAATTTTCAAACCATCTTTGAATGATCCACTTTCAAAGACAGTTGTATCCTGAAATTGTCTTAGATGTCATTTTTTTTATTTAAAAAATGGTGCTTTTAAGACGGTTTTTTGTACAAATCGTCTTAGAAAGTGTAGCTTCTAAGACGGTTCTTGGATAAACTATCTTAGAAAGTCCAATTTCTAAGACGATTTTTTTAGAGAATCGTCTTAGAATGTCTTTTCTAAAAATTGTCTTAGAGTGTAGACTTTCTAAGACGGTTTTGCGGATAACCTTTTTGAATGTTTTTTTTAAAAAAAATTGAGGATTCTAAGACGGTTTTCTGTAAAAATCGACAGAAAATCGTTTTAGAATGTATACTTTCTAAGACCGTTTTGCGAAGTATCGTCTTAGAATATATTTAAAAAAAAAAATCATATAAAAGCTAATGTGTACAGAATTAAAAAAAAGGCATACTGAAATTACATATTTTAAATAACTATCCACACAACTATGTCTAGTTATACCCAAATAACATTAAGTTCCCATGATTCTAATGACAACATATTGCATACCTACTATTGAATATAATGTATCCAGAACGAAGAATAGGGAAGCTAAATGGTTTAAACTAGCACTGATTTTCAATTGACTCATTTTGTTTTCTTTTAGAATAACATATTGGAATTGAAATTGAAATGGATAGTTTAATGTCAGCATAATAGAACTATGGAGTTCGCATGCATGCCTATCATTAAAAACTTCACCGCAAGAGTTCTTGCAAGCTCCAATTCTAGTTTGTATGCACTAATAATTTTACTCTATAAGGTCATAAATCAATTAATAAAATTAATTTTTAAGAATTTATATTTTTACAGTACATTAGAAATTTATGCATGAAATGATATATTCAATATGCAACAACATGAACAATAGGAAGATTTCCAAGTCAGTCCTGTGCAATTCATAAAACAAATTTGATAAGAAGCACCTTCTTAACTATGGGATAGCAAAAATTGCCATATGCAATGAGATGAATAATAGTGAACCAGGGTAAAGAACATTAGAAAAGAGAAAAAATATATTTTAAAAAAGTTTAAACTTGTTTTTAATCTCTATAAACTTAATCAATATTTTATTCTGGTTCCTATAATTTTTTTTATCTTTCTAAAATTTGAAATCATTGTTTTGTAAGCAACTTCTTACCATTGCACCATACATAAATTCGACAATCAGATCCATTCTAGCTTGATGCTTCAACAAGAATGTCTGCAAGTGACTAGAATACAGTTGTCTTGCACCCTATTCAACAAGTATCGTGTGGTTTTTATTTATTTATTATGTTTGATAAATAACAAATTATTAGAGAACGTGTGAAAGGAGTAAAGGAATAGAACAAAAGACATATGCCTTAACAATTAAAAATAACAATACAAGAACAAAACTACCAAGATAAGGTATTAGCTAAGAAAATTCAGAAAGCATAGTAGGAAGTGAATAAGTGCAACAATTTAGTTAAGCTTACATCAAGAGTGGGCGGCTGTAGCCAAACAAGAAATGCAAACTTCATGTGATAATAAAGTGGAATCCTAATTAAAAAAGGTGAACAAACCTTGTTAGATCATAATGCCTCAAGTAAAATCTGAAAGCAAACAAACATATCAAAATTGAAATCTTTAAATGTCATTCAGAAGATCATAAACACAGACAATTAGAATCACAAGATAAATGAGACAAAATAAAAATAAATTGTTTAGCTATGAATATCAGAAATAGATACCAAGTAAGCTTCCATGAAAAGAAAAATGAAAAACCTCAAGTACTTAAAAATAATAAAACAGATGGAGAAGTTGTCCATACTGAGAAAGTAATTTTTCAGCAAACATTTCTGCAACACTAAAAGAACCATAAGATGAAAACCACAAGAGAGATCGGTGTTAATACACATGCAGACAAATCCATGAATTGAATGAAATCATCAAAGTAAATCATTATAATAGCACAAATTATAAAAGAGCACAATTAGTAGCCTAAAGTTACTCCCAATCCCACTAACTTGAGAATTCTTCAAACGAGTTCATTTCAAATTCATAAGCAATGACCCAAAACTTCCAAAGATATATACCCTCAATAGCTTTAAACGTGGAATACACGGGAAGTGCAAGCCTCATAGAACATCGATAACAAGCAACCCAATATCATTGAAAAGGGTGTTGATGAGTAAAAAAAAGATTTTTTTATGATTTAAATAAAAATGATTGAAGGAAAACAAGCATATAACAAGTAACCTGACTGGACAATGTGTAATTTAAGTGTTGGGGGGGGGGGGAGACTGTCCTTTTTTTTAGTTTTAATTCTTATCTTGCGTATAGTTTTGCATGTTTCTTTTTGATTTCTGGGTTTTGAATAAGTGTCGGCACTTACTTCACTCTTAGATAAGAGCTGCTTCATACTGTATGGTTTGGAATCCATGTTTTTCTCTACTTGGAAAGATGATTATGAAGTTTGAAAGGTTGATTTAATTGTGACAGATATACCCTGTGTGAGGATTTGAGCCACTATCTGTTCTTTCATGTGTGCTATGCCTCTTGATTGCTTGCACAATTGCCTTGTCTTGACTCTGTTTGATATTTCTTGGTTCTCATGCATGTTTGGATATGATTAAGGCATTCTTGTTTTGATAAGCCTCTAGCCAAATAAGCTTACCCTGAATTTAATTCCTTTGATAACCCTGTTGAGCCTAATTCCCTTTCTATTGTTTGAAGCCCATTACAAGCCTTAAGTGAAAAACAATTATTACCTTAACCTTAAGGAACTATTGGAGCTTTGGAATTGTTTTGGGAATAAGTGCGGGGGTGCATGCATCTGACCTGTTGGTTTACTCTGATGTTCAACTTATTCTTCATGTATCTATGCATCGTGTTATCTCAGTATCATATTTCAGTGTCAAAAAAAAAAAAACCTCTGGTTTGTTTGAAAATAAGTATTTGAAGAAAAGTCGTCGTGTTTGAAGCAAAAGAAAAGGAATGGTGTTAGAGGCTTATTAGAAATTTTTGGGTTTGCTCTTGTGCCTACTTCTTACTTATTCCCCATTGTTCCTCTAGTTCCTCTGGTTTGCAGCTACTTATCCCATATTTTATCCTCTGCCATGTCCTTGACCACATTACAACCCTGAAAAGACCTTTTGATCCTTATATGCATGTTTATTGGGTGTTGATTATAGAGACTTGCCAAGTCTATCTGTTGCT
>PYAF01000723.1:0-22147 GCA_007407185.1 Glycine tomentella | reverse complement strand
TATTTTATCCTCTGCCATGTCCTTGACCACATTACAACCCTGAAAAGACCTTTTGATCCTTATATGCATGTTTATTGGGTGTTGATTATAGAGACTTGCCAAGTCTATCTGTTGCTTGTTTTCATGAGTGTTTTGAGAGTATACAATTGCCTAATCACTTGAGAGATACAGTGTGATACAGTGCATCTGGTGAGGTTCTGTTGCTTTTAATTCACCTCTTAAGCGGATTGATTGTTTTGCTAAGTTTTGAATGCTTGGATAAATCCCATAAGTGTGTAGTTTGTCTAACTCTTTGTGTGTTGGAAATTGTCAATTCCTTTCTCTTTTCCCAGTTTTCATTGAGGATTGTGCGGAACTGTTTATTTTACGGTGTGGCACTTTCTTTAATGTCTTTAGAATTGTTCCTTGTTCTATTTTTGGATTTTGCCCAGGAGTGCAAAAGGCTAAGTGTGGGGGGATTTGATGAGTCACTATTTACCTTTATTTTCTCACCTTTCTGTACTCATTTTAATCCCTCATTTGTGTTTAATCGTTTATATTCCGCACTGTTTCTCATTTAGGAATTAATTGGACCGATAATTCAGATTTTAACTAATTTGGATTTTTTAAGTTTAATTATTCCAATTTTTATTTTCAGGGCAGTTTAATAATTAAATGGGTTTGGAATTAATTCATGGACTTGAAGATTGGAGTGCTACGTCAGCATCATTTTCCACATCAGCATTTTATTTTCATTTTATTTTGTTTTAGGTTAATCTTCGCTTAGTAGATTAATCTGGACTAAATCTTAGGGTTGGACCCTAGGACAGATTGCAACCTTTAATGGAGATTCCCTGTACTTATAATTCTGTTCTGCTTGGTTCTTCCTTGTTGGGTCTCTGTTCTGCATCTTTTCGAATTAGAGTCATGCTTAATGATTCTGAGTTGGTTGATTCAGTAATCTCAGGTTGCTTAATCCTTAGAGATTAGGCCTGACGAGATTCGCGTTTGCTTAATTCGTGTAGGGAAGTTTTAGGTTAATCTTCGCTTAGTAGATTAATCTGGACTAACAAGGATTAAGTTAGGATAGATTATCTTTCGTGAACCGAGGATATTGGAGGCGCAATCTGTTCAAAGGTCTGACTTGTTTAATCACTGCAATTATTTGGTATTTCTGTTTTATTTTAGATACTCTCGCATTCTTTTAGAATCCCCCCCATTACACGTTTAATCCCTTAACACAGACAATTGATCCTAGAGAGACGACCTAGGAGTCACTTCCTAGTACTGCATTTAATTGTATTAATTTGACCGAGTACGACCTCGATCATACATCTTCATGAATCAAGGCCTAATAGTGTAGTAAGAATTAGTGTCAAAATATGACCAACAATATAACACACTAATTCTTATTGGTCCTCAATGTAATTTCTCAACAACATGAAATTACATTAGTGCAATTTTCAAGCAACATGAAATTACACTTTTTCTGATGCAATTTCTCAACAAAATGAAATTACATCACCGCAGTTTCTAAACAACATGAAATTGTCTTTTCAATCCAATTTCTTAACAACATGAAATTGAATTAATGCCATTTCCAAACGACATAAAATTGCTCATGTTAAATAAACCAACATGTCACAATACAACATGAGATCTCAAAATTTGTGACATCTTAAGCTCACGGCATGCTTAAAGATATTATTTTATACATATATTTTTCAATCGATAGGAGAAAAACAATAATGATGATCATCAATAAAATTCAAACAAAAGTCACAAAATAATTATCAATTTGCATACAAAAGTGACTCAAAAAACAAACTGAATATAACTCCCATTGATCAAAGGAATTGAAAGAATCTAAAATATTCAAAAGCAAGCCTCTATGCAAACCGAATATAACTCCCACTAATCAAGGGAATCGAAAGAATCTAAAACATTCAAACATAAGCCTCTATAACTCCCACTAATTGAGCTCACTACATGAATATAAAATACTCTTGTTCTACACACAAAAAAAGTTATTGAAAAGTCTTTCCTATCAAAGATTTATAGATGAAAGACTCTTGTTTCATTCAATAAATCAAAATCTTATTGAAAAATAAAATGTCATCTACATAAAGTACTAAGAAACTATATTTACTTCAACTTACTTTCATGTAGATGAATTAGTCAAATATATTTAAATTAATTTAAAGGAATTAACAAAAGATTCAATGCTAAGGCAAAACGAATGCATTAAAATAAACTATAAGGCAAAATACAACTTTTAACAACGCAAGTCATTACAACAAGGCCAGTAAAATAGTATATCCCCTTTGGACAGAATGCACATACCAAGGTTTAAACCAAGGACAAAGCCTCAAACAGATAAATCAATGAGCATACATTGGTTTCAGAGAACTATCCCCTTTGGGCAGATAGATCACCTAGACCAATGCACCTCCAATAACTTTATTATAGATAAGCTTCCAATTAAAACACACAACAACCCCCTTTGGGCAGAAAATTGCATTAAATAACGAAAAACATTCTTCAAATTTACAAAAAAAATTTCATGACTAATAAATTTGGGCAACAACAAAATAATTTATGTATCATAAACCCCCCCTGGACAGGAAATATAATATACAAATATTTTCTATTACATGAAGATTTAAACAACAAGGAAAATTACATATAATTATAAAAATTCATCCCCTTTGGGCAAACAAACTTTTAAATTATACATATTTCTCCATAATTCCACATGTAATTTAAAAATAATTTATCCCCTTTTAAAAATAATATATCAACAACAATGTCCACCGACATGAAACACTTCACAACATGTTTTTCAAAAAACATGAAACACTTCACAATGTGTCTCTAACAACATGAAACACTTCACAATATACATGTGTTTTATAGAAATCAAATATAATAGTCTAAAATTTATAGCACCAAATGTGAATCAAAATTCCAAAAGTAAGATATTAAATCATGGACAAGTAATCTTCCACAAAAGTGAAATAATCCAAAAATCAATTATTGGAACAACAACCGTACCAGTTTCAAGAATTTCAAAACTTAAACAGTACATGAATAGTACTAAGGTCCAAAAAATTCTAAAATGTAGAGCTCAATCAAAAGTTTCAATCTACGTTAAAAAAAATAGACTCAATCCAATGGAAAATAATAATTCATTGATTTCACAACACCAAGTGTTTCACTAAAACCCAAAAGTGAAACTATAACTTAAAGTCCTAATGGATTTTAAGAATCAATAAATAATAATACCCAAATATGAATACATAATTCACACTAACAATCCAAAATATTTTGAAAATGAAAATCAGTAAAAAAAATAAACTAATAATTTCAGCCAGTAACGTTTTGAAAACAATAACAGCTAAGAGCTAACTTCGCATCAGTTGAAACAGTAAACATAAAAGATAATAACCAGGAAAATAATTCATGTTAGCATTGAATAAAATAATTCACTAGAATTCTAAAATACACCATTCTGAAAGTGTATTCCATAAAAGATGCATAGTTGAAAAAAAAAAGAGTCCTCAAAAGTCCAAAGTTTATAAATTGTGGGACTTACCCATGTAAAACTATTTCTTATAAGCGACATAAATAATTCCAAACATATGTGGAGTGAATATAAAATTCAAAAAATGATACCTAATGCTCACTTACTAATAACTAATAAATGATAATACTAACTCATCTTTGGTGTTCAAAAATAAATATAAGTATTCATACTTAGGTGAACAAACCATGAAACATTGTTATTCACACCATCAGAAAAAATTTTAAAATAATAAGTGAAACAAAAAATGGGGTCCAATTCACACAAAAAAAATATGTCAATATCCGAAAATGGGGTCCAAAATATCGGAACACTAAGCCCATGTAAGTGTAAAAACAATGAAACCAACTCATTTATACAACAACGCAATACCGCAATAAGGCTTGCACATAAGTATGGTATAAACAACACCAATTACAAAATCCATATTAGTTAGCCAAATTTATTCAAAACAATAATT
The DNA here is from genome assembly GCA_007407185.1 of Glycine tomentella. NCBI lineage: Eukaryota > Viridiplantae > Streptophyta > Magnoliopsida > Fabales > Fabaceae > Glycine > Glycine tomentella. Next base: position 18,125 of record PYAF01000723.1, on the reverse strand, counting down.
CACTAATACTGCAAGACTTTAGTACTTTAAGCTCACATATACAAAACATTAGCAATTAGCAATTAATTCATGAGTAGCATAACTGTGCAAAGATAATAATAAATGACAATAATTCCCTTATTAAAGTGAAATCAGAAATTAATTCACTAATAAAGCCAATATTAGACACAATTTCTGGTTCTCCAAATTCATGCAACAATAAATGCACAAGACTTTAATAATTATTTCACGAAAATTGAAACTTTCAAAATAACTTGAAATTTTCACAAAAAACAAAAGCTACTTGCACCACAGTGTTAACAAATTCATTGAAACTAAAACTTTATGTTTACGAAATAATTTTGTTGAAACCAAAACAATTCATCAGATAAGAATAGTGAATCAAAATTCAAATCATGAACGGTGTCATGAAACTAAACAAAATTGAGTAACACGTTTTATTTTATTTATTTCAATATTAAAATAATCATATAATTTTTGGATAAAACATACAAATATTAACTATATTAATTATTTATTATTGGTTCAATTTGTCATACATTTCTTGTGAATTACACACTAAATTCACATGAGATTACTCTATAAAATCTACATTTTATGTAGATTTATCACTTAAAAAACTTGTTTACACTTATTGTAATTCGATCTTGTCAGCATTTCGACAATGACATTATTATTGTTAAGAGTTAACTGAGTGACAAATAAATTAGTCATGAGCAATAACAAAAATAATTAAATATCATAAATTCTCTTTTGGGTAGAGAATATAATATATAATTATTTTTCATCACATGGAGATTTAATAACAGAGAGAATCATATATACTTATCTAAAATTTATCCCCTTTGAGTAGATAAATTTTATAAATTATATATGTCCATAATTCCAACATAAAGGCTTCACATGTAATTAAAATCAATTTGTCAATTTCACGAAACTCAAAATATGGGAATGTGAAATTGTCTGTAACAATTGTTTCAAATGTGAAATCGGTGAATTAAATTTGGGATTTTTTTTATGTACCCTAAAATTTGAGAATAAAAATTCCACTTGAAACACACATATATATTAATTGAAAGATCTCAATATGTAGAACAAATGCCCAAAGGTTCTCAATTTAATTGAATAAAAAAAAATCAATTTCTTGATTCCAATCAACAACATGGATTCTATAATCATATACACAAGGCTATGATACCAAATGATAAATCTAAAATGACGGATCATTATTGTGATTATAAAATACCAAATAACAATAAATCAGAATTATCAGAGTTATGATTGTGTGTACCTTATTGAACTATTACTGAATCAAAGAAAAACTTGAGAAAATGAGGGAACGAGATGTCAAAGTCTTCCTCTCTATTGCCTATTTAAATATTAGCAACCACCACATTATGGCTCATGGGACTTAACCCCACTATATATAGGCCAGAGACCCACTATATATAGGCTAGAGAGGGGACCTAGCAAAAACCTAGTCATCAGTGTGTCTGATGGATCCAATACCAAAAGATGCTATAAGCCCAACTTAATATGATTACAATGAATTAGTCAAAATATTAAAATTGAAATATCCATTAAATCAATTAATTTAAAATACAAAACTTATTAATCAATATTGCCCAGATAAAAGAAAATTTCTATCAATATAAGGCATGCCTAATTGCACGTTTTGCCTTCAACTTTTTCAATTTTAGTGAATTTTATCCCAACAAATTAAGTTGGCACACTTTACTTCCAATTTTTAAGAAGCTTATAAATTTGACTCCTTGTCATTTATCTCTGGATAAATACAAAAGTTGGGAGTAAAATGCAATAATTAATTTATTAAAAGTAAAATTCACCAAAAATAAAAAAGTTAATTAAGGATAAAAAATACAATTATATATATATATATATTATAGAAATTTAATCATTGATTATCGCAAGTCTATTTGTTAGTCTTCGAGTTCAGGTTAATTTCTCTATTGTTTATTCCGCAAACGTAGCAATTCAGATAATTACTAGTTGGTATATACAATGTACTCGATCATCAAAAGTCCACCACACATCGAGACTAGTGGATAAGAGAAGTCTTCCATTAATATCCGTGTTGATATATATTAAGTTTTATTTAACCACACATTCTAATGATTTTGACAGGGTTGCCTTATATAATCACATGATATGCAGCGACTTTGACGTATTCAAAGTCATCGTGTAATTCATATAACTAGTATTTACAAAATAGAAATTAATAATTATTCCAACTTTAATATTATTGGATTTTTTATCGATCAGTCAGAACATAATTAATATTGTTGGATTGCATGTATACGGTGAAAATTTATTACAAGTTTGAAAGATATTTATATTTTTTTAACAAATATTAATTATTAATATTATTAATTTTTTGTTAATGAAAAAATTTGAATCCATGACCTCTCTCAAGCAATTTTCTTTGTAAAATTTTATTTCAAAATCTCTCAACTAGCTAGGTTTCCTTCAGGTTTCAAATCCTCAAATAGTTCTGCATGTAATTTTCAGGTGAATCTAAAATCTATAAGTAAATTTCCAGAGCAGATTATAAATCCCATATAATTTTCCAGTATATTTTAAATTTGCAACTAATTTTCTTGTGAATTTAAAATATCCACATCAATTTAATTTTTTTTATTTTATAAATATTAATGCATGATTATGAGTTTTTAATATTAATATCAATCAGAATTTGTTTAGGAAAGAAACAAATTTGATTAAAAAGTCTAGCCCTTGTTAAGAATATATTTGGTAAACTCGTGTATTGTTTGATTTAAACATTCTCATATTTGGTCTTTTATAACTCAATTTTATTTATAGACATGCTGAAAGCACAAATGAAAATTAAGTAAATGGAAAAATAAGAAATAAAATGGAGTTTCTGTAATTACCACCCAACACAGAAAAATGTTTCTGACCTACAGATTTGATCTATGAAACATAAATAATTGACTTTGCATTCTGTAGTGTCTTGTGATTTGTGTTTGTAACAAGAATGGCAAGCCCCTCTAAATTAAAGAAGAACAAGAACGGTCGACCCTTTCAGATAGAAGACGAATTTAATACAAACTGCATAACCACATGAATAATAAAATAATGAGCAATTCATTTTTTGAAGATCTAAATGTTCAATGTTGAAAATAATTGTTCTGTACATGTAATTGAACTTCAGTGGTTATCAAGGGATTTTTTTTTAGATGTTACTAATAGTAGTTTTCGATTGATTGACACCATTAAACTCTTATTTCACAATCATTTTTCACCAAACATATCCAAATATAGAACATCATTTATATAATCAATTATATATATATATATATAAGATTAATTGAATAATTTATTTTATTTTTATACATTTGATTTAAACACAACAATTTTTCCTTCTGAGGAGAAAACAAAATATGTGTAAACACTAATCATCTCCCGTTGTAAATAAATCAATAAGTTAATCCCTCATTCTTGAATTACTTCCAACTCCAAAGGTGGTCTTGTTGAAGTGAATCCACTAGAAATAGTGGAAGTCGATGAGTGAAATGGATTAGGTGGAACAGTTAATAGGTCTTCCTCTTTACTTTCCAGCATTTGAATGACAGATTTCATGGATGGACGGTTCAGTGGCTGCCACTGAATGCACCAAAGTCCAACAATTGCTAGTTTCTTTGCAATTTGAACATCACCTTCATCCTCAACATGGATATGTACATCTCCATGAACTAGGTCATGCATCCAATCTGGGTACAAAACATGGAAATCTTGTGGAGAAGACATGTCTACATTCTTCCTTCCTCCAACCATTTCTAACAACAACATTCCGTAACTATAAATATCAGACTTATAAGACACATTCCCAAAGTTTCTGGAGAAAACTTCAGGTGCAATGTATCCCAAGGTTCCCCTAGCAGCTGTCATGGACACCAAACTAGGATTCTTGGAACACAGTTTTGCTAAGCCAAAATCAGAAATTTTTGGAGTGAAGTTGTCATCAAGTAACACATTGTGAGGATTGATGTCAAAGTGAATAATGGGATGGTTACAACCTTGGTGAAGATACTCAATCCCTTTAGCTATACCAAGAGCAATGTTCTGCAGCTTCTCCCAGCCAAGGAAATGCTGCTTGTCATCTGGTGGAAATATGAAGCTTTGTAGTGAACCATTTGGAAAGAAATTGTAGACCAGAGCACGATGGATTCCTTCAGCACAATAGCCAAGCAAACGAACCACATTGATGTGGTGAATTTTGCCCATAATTTCCACTTCATTGATGAAATCTTTCCCTTCTCCCTCTGTATTATTGAGGATCTTCACAGCCACCAGAATCTCATTTGAAAGTTCTCCTCTGAATACAGCCCCATGAGCTCCTTCCCCTAGCTTCTCTTTAAAACCACCTGTGATTCTTTTCACATCAGCATAAGTAAATCTTGCAGGCTTTTCTGCCCTGTATTCCTCTAAGAACTTCTCCACCCTTGCTTGGTCCTCTTCTTTCTGTCTAAAATAGTAGTAGATCTTAAATCCGGCAATAACCGCCAACCCCAAAAGAATCGAACCTACAGTATCAGTAGGAGACTTGATTAAAAAAGAAAAAGAGGCAAAAAGACTAAGTGAAGTTGTGTGAAGGAGTTTGATCAAACCTGGAGCAGAGTAAATAAAAGATTTGGGAACGTGAATTGTTTTTCGTTTGTCCTTGCAGTCGAAACATTCGACGTCACCTCTGTTGTTCTTCCATTTACATTTCTTGCCTTTTGCTTCGCACTTACTACAATTTGCTTCGGACCATCTCAAATCCAACAAATTTCGCCGCATCCAGATTGCCGAAACTGGCCTAACGATGTCGAACATTTTGGTACAGGATGTTAGGTCCAAACTGAGCACACTGTCGTCAGGATCAGAAACATAAATCGGACAGGAGATCATATCTTGTGAGCCTGACAGTGACTGCTCGGAGTTTCTCAGGTGTTGATGCTCAACTGAAGAACAGTTGAAGAAGCTCAACTTACTTGTTTCTGCTCCATTCTCAAATTTGTAAGGATGAATAAGAGAATTGTTGATTTGCAGAACCTTGTTCGGAAGGCAATTTTCCGGGTCAGTCAACCTAATTTCATGATTTTTGTAGTTTATGTAACTGACTTGAAGTTTTAGGGTGGAGAGAACAAGCATAGTCTCATTTTTTTCAGTACAATATAGGCAAAACCCCGGATAACCACATTCATCTTTAATTCCCTTGACGAGTTTGAAGGGAAATCTGATAGGCGGTTCGCCAGAGCCGCAAGACAATTCCCCACACTCATGGTTACCGCTTCCATTTTTGATAAGGAGAAGGATTAACATTAGCGTCATCAGTATTTGGAGGGGCTGCACACTAGGCTCTGTCATCTCAGCAACGTCTGGTTTGTGTTCTTTGGAAAAAAACGATGGATATGTCCTCTTAATATTGTTTCGGGCCAGATAGAAACACAATGAATATTTAAGTTCATCAGTTGTATATTAGGACTCAAACTATAGATTAGCAGTTAAGTTGAAATTAGCATGTGTCCGTTTATCCACGCGCTTATTGTTTTTATGTTTGAACAGATTTTAATATTTTTTTTAAGTTCCTCGAATCTTTCATTTGATTTATCTTTCTCAGTCCAAATCAACCCATGTTTGGATTTATCAATCCGTGTTTGGATTCAAGACGTGCTTAGGACATGACTTAGGTCATACTAGAAGCAAAAATTAAGAAATTGGACGTGATTTTTGGGTAGATGTGACTTGGAAAACATTATACAAACACATACTTTGCTGTCAGTATTATCACATAATTTTGTAAAAGGAAAAAATGTGTCCCTTGTATATTTCAAGTCTGTGTTTTAAATTTAAATATCTAACTTCGATTTTGTATGCACTTCAAACAGTTTGGGCGTCATGTGGAGAGAGAGAGCGTTATTGGTGATCCTGCTGCTGCTTCTATTCCAGCAAATTTGTGCTACCAAGAAGCAAGAGCATGGTTGCCCCCTTTCTTCCTGCGGCAAAATCACCAACATAGCTTACCCATTTCGATTAAAAGGCCAGCCAGAAAGCTGCGGTGACAATAGGTATGAGCTAGCTTGTGAAAATAATGTTACAGTGTTACATTTGTACTCTGGAAAATATCATGTGCAGGCAATCAACTACAAAAATTTCACAATCCGAGTGGTTGATCCCGGAGTCTATCAACAACCAAATTTCTCCTCCCTTCCTCGCTATTTCTTGTCTCGCTCCAATTTCACTGATACTTACAATGATAGTTACAACACTTACAGTTATTTTTACAACATGGATCCATACCAAGCTGGTCCATATTCAGGTCGTCATAGTTTTTTTTTTAAAATTTTTTTATCAATAAATATTAGTGGTTAATTTTCATTTGTGATAGAAATTTGAATCCACCACTTATTCATTCTCCATTCTCTCAATATTTAGGTCGTAGTAATTGGGACAAGCTTGCTTTCCAGCATATAGTGTTTATGAATTGTAGCAATCCAGTGACTCACAATGGTAAGTATGTGGATACTGCTCCCTACGTGAACTGGGACTCCAAAGACTATTACATATACGCTATTGCTGGTGACTTAAAAGCAGAGGATTTCCAAGTTGGTTGTCACGTAAAGCTGGTTGCTCTGACATCTTGGTGGGGTTTGGATACAAACAAGTATTCCTACACTGCCATGCACACGGGGCTAGTCTATGGATTTGAGATTTCATGGATGCGCCTCATTTGTAAGAAGCGTTGTATAACTAAATTCGGCTGCTCCTGCCACTTCAACTCTGACACGCAGAAGCTTCAATCTTTGAACTTTATGCTTATTGGTAGTCACTGAAACTTGGCATAAACTTTGATCATGACTTTTTTATTCAGAGTGCTTTATGTTAATATGAATTTTTTGTTAATATACATGACCTTTTTGTTTTATGAGAATTAATGGTAAATATATATATATATATATATATATTATTTTTTTTTATGGACCTAATGGTTTAGCTTTAATAATCTTAATTTTTTTCCGACCTCTTGTAATTGCAAACAGTCGTACATTATGTGGTAAACGAATTAGTAACTTCTATTGTATTATGACCTGTGATCATCACTTGCAAAATTTAAAATAAGTTTAAATATATTTTTTGTTTTGTAATTTAGCATATTTTTTATTTTCATCTTTGCCAAATTATTTTTTTATTTTTAACCCTTATAAATTATTTTTATTTTATTTTTAGTTCTTAAGACATTTTATATAATACTTTGAGTGAAAAAAATGTTATCTAAAATATTTTAAGAAATAAAAAATAAACATAATTTATTATAATTAAAAAATGTTAAATTACAAGAACAAGTCTTTAAAATATTTTCCCCTTTAACATGCCAATTATTACTGTATTCATTTGCTTTAATCATTGTCATTTTACTCATTTAGAACATCAACCAATTCGAATCATCCTACTTTTCTAACATCAATCTTTGTACTATTTCTAATTTTGTGGAGTTTTCATGTCAAATTGAATTAATATTTTTATTTAATTTTTTATTGAATTAAAGGATAATTTTATTTATATTTTAATTTCGTTAATTGATACTCTTTTTCTTCAATTAACAAAAATAATCTATTATTTTTATACTTCACCTATGGATTACCTACCAAAAAAAGCTATTTTAACAATATTTATAAGAATCCGTGCATTAAATAAAACATTTACTATTTTTTTCTTTTTAAAAGGCAAAACTTTTACTATTTTTAAATAAGAAAAGGCCGTTAAACTTGTCAATGGCTATAACCTTTATGAAATTATTCATATGGTCATCTTTGTCTTGTTGTTGAGATCAACAGGATTGTAAAATTGATATTTTCCTTTATTTTTGGGTGATATAGGTATATTGGCAGCTGCCACCATATCAGGTAAGCATTTTATCATCTTTACCTTTGCTTTAATTATGTAATGATGAAAAGAATTAGTTTTAATGCTTTATCACGACCTTATTCAATAATATACTTATTTTCAAATATTAACTCATCTATAAATATATGTAATTTCAAGTTTTTTTAATAAAACGTTATTTCAAGTTTATTAACTATGTAATACAACATTACTACACACATTTGAGTGCCAATATTAATTTATTAATGATAAGATCCTCCACCTTAAATATACATATATGTATGTGGAAATATTTCCATTTGCTTGTATATGTAACAATTTTAACCAATAATTTCGTAGTATATATATAAACTTTAACAAACATAAAACAATAAATTAGTCCCTAAAATTGGCATAATTGTTTGTTTTGATCCCTTTGTAACAAAAAAAGTAAATTTGGTTTTTAATTTTGACAACCATTAGCCAATTTGGTCTTAAATGCACATTAATGTTAAAGGAAAATTTTACTTATACATAGCAACGTCAAAAACCAAATTGATTAATATTTGTTTAAGCTAGAAATTAAATATGTGCAAAAAAAAAAAAACTAGAAATTAAATCTGCTTTATGTTTTTGTAACTATCGAAATGGATGCGCATTGTATCAATTTTAAGAACCAAATTGTTTTTTTTTTCAAGTCAAATTGATCTTTTAGTTTAACAAATACTTTATTGCATTTTACATTAACGGTGTAATCGAATGATTCTTTACCATGAGTATATTCACTCAAGTAAAATTTTCTTGCAGTTATTCTTATGTTATGGGCATGCAAATGTTTGTTGATAGTACCACTGTTTATTGTGATTTTGACGTGCAAATGGAGAAAAAGACATTTGTCAATGTTTGAAAGTATTGAAAATTATCTAGAACAAAATAACTTGATGCCTATTAGATATTCATACAAGGAAATTGAGAAGATGGCAGGAGGTTTTAAAGACAAGTTGGGTGAAGGAGGATATGGCTCTGTGTTCAAGGGAAAATTGCGTAGTGGGTCTTGTGTGGCAATAAAGATGTTAGGCAAATCAAAAGGAAATGGCCAAGATTTTATTAGTGAAGTTGCAACCATTGGAAGAACATATCATCAAAATATAGTACAATTAATTGGATTTTGTGTTCACGGCTCCAAACGTGCTCTTGTCTATGAATTCATGTCCAATGGATCTCTTGATAAATTTATTTTTTCCAAAGATGAAAGTATACATTTAAGCTATGATAGACTATACAATATATCAATTGGAGTAGCTCGTGGAATTGCTTATCTCCATTATGGGTGTGAGATGCAGATTTTGCACTTTGATATCAAGCCCCACAACATTCTACTAGATGAAAACTTCACCCCAAAGGTCTCTGACTTTGGATTGGCAAAATTATATCCAATAGATAATAGTATTGTCACAGTGACAGCAGCAAGAGGAACAATTGGATATATGGCTCCAGAATTGTTTTATAATAATATTGGGGGAATATCCCATAAGGCTGATGTTTATAGCTATGGAATGCTTTTGATGGAGATGGCAAGCAAGAGGAAAAATCTAAATCCCCATGCAGAGCATTCAAGTCAACTTTTCTTTCCCTTTTGGATTTATAATCATATTGGAGATGAGAAAGATATAGAAATGGAAGATGTCACAGAGGAGGAAAAGAAAATAGTAAAGAAGATGATCATAGTTGCACTTTGGTGTATACAATTGAAACCAAATGACCGTCCCTCAATGAACAAAGTAGTCGAAATGCTTGAAGGAGACATTGAAAACTTGGAAATACCTCCAAAGCCAACTCTCTATCCAAGTGAAACGATCACAAAAGATTAAAAAATCAAGTCTAATGAGATAATATCGAGTTATTTCATTAGTTCTTATTATTCTATATAAATTAATCCCTTGGTAAAGTACACTATTTGCCATTACACGATAAATATTTATTTGCTTCTCATTATTGTTTTGAACACTTGTCCATTCATAATAGTTCACTTGTTTTTTCATTTCCTATTATTTTACATCTCAAAGGTTTAAAATGGGTTATCAATTTTTTTTTTCAAAATTTCCAAATACGGAATCATGTTAGAAACTCACTCTACTTGAATATGTTTGGTGATATTCACAACAAATTTTACTGTAAGACTATATTTGTCTTGTCTACTTTTCATATATATTGAATTGGTGTAGCTTCTCCGAGAACTAACAATGTTTAGCCTTATATTCTTACCAGGATAAGAAAAAATAATATTTTAAATAATATAAATTAAGAATAGTATTATTGTGTTTCATTAGTATATTTAATTTGTTTAGTTGTCTTTTAAGATCGATTCATTTTGGCAACTGATTTAAAAAGTTAACTAGTTAGATTAGTTAGAAAATGTACGATTGTTTAAATTAGTTGTTTATCTTAAATTTGTGGATCCTACCATACCACATAAATTTAAGAATTTTACACAAACATTTACTCCAATGCTAAAGTTACTAGAGTAAGTACTTAACTTGAGTCATATTAATTTTGGATTGAAAGATTGTTCTTTTTTTCTTTGTAATAATCAATTAAGTAACGATTACTTATATAAGCATATAAGCAACTCACGTGAGTAAACACCAAATGAACCTTGACACCACACACTTTAATTAAGACTCAAGTCTATGGGTTGTATTTTCAATTATATGGTGTTCAACCTTCTAATTTTTATTCGATGTGGGACTTCACTTCACACTTGTATTTCAATAATCTCCCCCTCAAGTGTGAGTCTCTGTCATATGGTAGTCTTCCCTTCTAGCGGAAGTCATTTTCAATTCATGAGTATCCAATGGTGACCCTTAGAGAGCTTAATTGTGGCTGTCGTGGCTCGCCTAACCATTGCCGTCAACATGCTCTAGTACTTTGTATTGTCACATCACCGAGCCACGACCATATTATCAGACATGTTGTTTGTCCTCCATGGATGGACTCACCACCTAGAAAGACCTTTGATTCAAGGGATCCCTATTATCCATTGATCCATCGCTGCCATCTTACTCGTTTGACCTAGTCACCAAGTCGAACCATCGATTTTGATATCAATTGTTGTATGTCTGAAGAGGTAAACACCGGAGAGACTTTCACCAATAGGCCACAAGTAACCATACAAATAATATTGGATTGCTTAAAAAAATGTCACATTAATAAGGTTATACAAAAAGGCTAGTATGGAACAACAAATGAAATACAATCCAAACATGCCTCAGTATAAATAATTTCTTATTTGTTGAGATCTCTTGTTAGAATCTCAAAATACAATAAATAAGAAATATAATACTATAATGCACAAGAAAAAACTTATATCATTAAAAAAAAATTCAACATTGATAATCAAACAAATATCTAATATAAGTGTAAGACAAATAGTGCATTGTATCTCAATAAATTATATCAATAATAACACACCGATAAAGTGTAATTGCCATCAATGTAATATAAATATGTACAATATTAATAATTATGCTAAATAAAATATGATATTCTACAATAGTCTTGTTCAAAACAACGAAAACAAGTTTAACAACATTTCAACTTAGCATGTGATAAACACAACTTTATCTTCGTAAAAACCATGATATTAATTTCATGATAAAATGTACAGTAAGAAATTTATTGTTTTTACTTGATTGAGTCAAGAATTCAAAAGTGCACAAATGATTTTTTTTAATCTCAAAATAGAACTCTCGAACCAATAAAACACAAAATACTCTCACTAAAATCAGAGTTAGAATACAATTACAATTTGAAGTATTATAGCAAGCAATAAAAGAAATTGTAGAGTTCTACTAGAAAATTTTGAGAAACATTGATACTCTTACATATGATTGCATATTTATAATCTCAAAAGAATAAGAATAATTTATTTACAAAACTAATTTATCTATGTATATATACAATCATATGATAAGTTAAAAGATTGAAGTTTTTGCAACTAACCTCAAAGTGCCACTCATATATGTGCAAAAGACCAACGAGCTATGATGACTTAAAGAGTATATAATGTCATCTCAAGAGAAAAGCTCCAAATATAAAATCAATATGACTCATCCTTTTGTATAAGACCAAATGAGCTTTGATGACTTAAAGAATATATAATGTCATCTTAAGAAAAAAGCTCCAAATGTAATACATATGATTCATTTAAAAAGTACATGAATGACACAGTTTGTAATTGCCTTAAAGAGTTCTTCAAAACATAAATGTCTTCAATAATATTTTACAAGTGAACACTTTAATAACAAGGCACCAGAGAATTTATCCGGACTTTGGGTTAACTTTGCATAAAATATTTAAAATAATGCTCAATTGCACCATTCACTTTATAAAACAAATATTATTTTTATTAAAATCCAAAAATTCTTTGACCAAGGCACATGATTTGAGAAAATATACTTGACACATATTTATCACAAATAAGAAAATAATAAATGGATCTAGATTTAAACAATGTAGTAGTGAAAAAATACAATGTATATCAAAACATTAAATTATGTCAATAAATTTATTTGCTGAAGACAAATGACATAAAGTAATATACAATTCACTACATACGTTTTTTTAAAATTTAAAATTTAAAATACATAATCTTTGATCCAAGTAATAAGAAAAAGAAAAAAATGTGACTAACTGCAATAAGGAGTGCCTAAGGAAAACTTTATGCCTCATAGTTTGTCTCATTCAAAGTTTTGACAAAGTTAGCGAGGAAAATTGAATATCACTCAACATTATGTGACTTCAAAGAAAATTTCAGTCAAAAGAGAGCCATAAGCAAATGCTACAATAATACAATGTACTGTAACTCATATTATCAAGATCCTAATATTGATAAGGTACCAAAAAATTAATTAACATAAGCAAAAGGAAGTACATTGTGGAACAACAAATCACACTAACAACAATAATTTGATAGGATATAATAATTATTAATTTGATCGAATCAACACAAAATTCACATAAATGTACCCACGGTAAGTGAGATTACAATTATGTAAATTAAGAGAAAATTATATTTATCACAAAATTGACAATTTATACCATGCATAATTGTATAACTAACTAAACAAATTCACATCACTATATCCATGATAGGTGAGTTATAGTGATGCGAATTAAAGGGGGGGAGGGGGAATATGCACAAGAGAGAATGACAAATTTATCATGCATAATTATAAAATAATATGATGACCTCAAATTAATTCTTCAACACTGACACAATGCTAGAGAGAATATCCCAAACTAGAAAACAACTAAAATTGTAGGGAAGTGTCACAAAAACATTAAGGTCTAAAATTCAAGAGTAAGATATTTAAAATCCCAAAATTAAGTCTAAGATTAATCAAATAATTTTTTTAATGCCAAAATATTGCCAAAAAATCTCCAAAGATCTCAAAATAATAAATAAATAATTTATGGAACAAAAATCCAAAATATTTAGGCTTGGAATTGGCCAACGTGACAAGCTTGCGAGTGGACTTTAAGAAACTTATCTTCCTCATCGAGAACAACATGAAACTGTTCATTCTGACCTGTTTGGAGATCTAACTTGTTCTCCTTGTTCCGGCCACAAAAATCAATGTGTAATTATGTGTTTTGTTCATCTTCAATAGAAGAAGAATAGCCTTAAATTGAACCTTTCAAAAATTTGAAGAACAAATTAATTTATTTTTAAGAATTTAAAGACCAAATTAAACCTTTTAAAAATTTGAGAACCAAATTGAATAACTTAAAATAATTTGGGACCAAATTGATAATTAAACCTAAAATTTTTGTAACAATTTATACTCAAGAAAGATAAATTAGAATAGAAGATAGAAAAATTAGTTAATGTGTAAAATTTAACTTTCAATTGTTTTATACATGATTAAATATAAACATAACTCTAATAAAATACTAAGTCTCTTAGCTGACTCTATCTTGATAGACATCCTTAAGTCGTTAAACAATTCATTAGTTTACAAACATAACCACACAAAAACTAAAATAAATTAAGAAAAAATATAACCACACCATTACAACTCACCTAACCATTTGGAACAACGGTATAAAGAGCAAAGAGACTCGACAGTAGTCAAACAAATAATAAGATTCGTAGCTAGAAATTTAAGACATGGCCAAGAAGCATACACATACTTCTTCATTCCGCCTTTCACCTTCACCTTCCAGTTCCCATCATAATACGCATTTGCACCCTCAATAGCCCTATCCAACACCGCAACCTTTGTCACCTTAACCGACGCCGTCATTCCATTAAACATACACGCCACCTCTTTATCGCTCTTGTTAGAGTTTTATCAGCGCAAAATCAAACTAAACATTACACGCGGAAGCAGAAATTAAAGAGAAAGAAAACACAAGAGTATTTACTTAGTTCAGTAACTAGGATAAAATCCTTGTTACCTACATCCAAGAGCAAAGAACATGCAGACCCTTTATTACTCACACTAATATTACAAGAATATTACAACAGTGTTCCTCTTGCTTACACAGCCAAACTTACAACAAGAACAAACATCAATATCACAGGTAAACAAGAAATAAAGAAGGTTACAGAGTACAAGAGATAACCATTCTTCACCACTGTCAAATCCAGATAGCACTCAACCTTCAACGTCCTTCTCCTTTGGTTCCTTTGAGAGGAAACACCCCAAGAACACAAAACCGAACCAAATCCAAGAGAAAGAACCATTACCTGCAACACTAAACAGCAAGAACGAAGAACACACAGAACGCACACTACTCCATCATCCCTCTAACTGATTTTAGCAACCAAGACTCAAGATTTGTGCAGAAAACGCAAACCCTAGCAGAGCTAGGTCACAACAAAGAAAGAGAATATATCAAAGGAGCAAATAGAAGGTGCTGGAATATGTCACCAAAAAGGAACGTAAAAGGCAAAAGTGAAAGTATAGCTGCTGTGTGAAAATAAAAGTCTTATATATGCTAGGTTATAAAACCAAAAAGCACAGCATCACTAAAGCCAACGTAAAGTTGAATTTGGGCTTCACAAGGCCCAGTAAACTCCACCTTGAAGCTCAAAGAAACATAGCACAAACAGAAAACAACAGGGACTACAAGTTCAATGCCAGACCAGAGGACACTAAGAGACTAAGACACAAAAAACAGAACAAACATATACAAAGAAAGCATATCAAAACTGTTGGACTTTTAACAATTCCAAGGCATCCTTGAATTGCTAATAGGTACAACTTTAGTCAAAATATCAGCTGGATTGCATCCAGTGGATATTTTCTCCACCTTGACCTTATCACCTACAATAACATCTCTAATAAAATGTAGTCTGACATCAATATGTTTAGTTCTTTCATGATAAGCCCTATTCTTAGACAAATGAATAGCACTTTGTGAATCACACATAATCTGTGGAATTCCATCACCTAAACCAAGTTCAAAAAGTATTCCTTTCAACCATAGTACCTCTTTTACAGTTTCTGACAGGGCCATATACTCAGCTTCAGTAGTAGACATAGCTACTACATGCTGAAGATTTGACTCTCAGCTAACAACATTTCCACCAACAGTGAAAACAATACCAAATAAGGACCTTCTTTTGTCTAAATCAGCTGGATAGTCAGAATCATAATAGCCTTTCACAGAAAACTCATTAGATTTATTTCCAGTAAAATTCAAACACAAATCAGAAGTGCCATTAAGATATCTCATAATCCATTTCACAGCATTCCAATGATCTTTTGAAGGATTACTCATGAATCTACTCACAACACTAACAGCATATGCATTATCAGGTCTAGTACTAATCATTGCATACATTAGGCTTCCAACTGCATTACAATATGGCACATTTTTCATATAGGCAGATTCATCTTCATTTAAATCACCACATACAGATTTCAAACGAAAATGAGCAGCTAATGGCAAGCTAACAGATTTATAAAGATGCATAGAAAAGAGTTTAACAACCTTCTTAACATACACAACTTGTGACAAAGACAAGGTTCTTTCTTTTCTATTTCTTACTATATCCATACCTAAGATTCTCTTAGCAGGACCAAGGATTTTCATATCAAATTCCTTCAGCAACATCTCTTTCAGTTTATTAATACACTCAATATCATGAGAAGCAATTAGCATGTCATCCACATAGATCAACAGATAGATGTATTTATTTTCACTATCTTTCTTATAATAGACACAATGAACATATTTACATCTGGTAAAACCATGTGATAGGACAAAATCATCAAACCTTTTATACCACTGCCTGGGTGCCTGTTTTAAACCATACAGGGACCTTTTCAGCAGATAGACTTTGTCCTCAGAACTTTTCTGTATGAAGCCTTCTGGCTACTCCATATAGATCTGTTCATCTAGACTACCATGCAAAAAAGCAGTTTTCACATAAACTTGTTCTAATTCTAAATCAAGAATAGCAACAACAGATAAAATAAGCCTAATAGAAGTATGTTTTACCATAGGAGAGAAAATTTCATTGTAATCAATTCCTTCTACCTGTGAGTATCCTTTGGCTACCAGCCTGGCTTTATACCTAGCCTTCTCCAATCCAAGAACTTCAGGCTTCAGCTTGAAGACCCACTTGTATCCAATGATCCTCTTATCCTTAGGTCTGTCCACAAGAACCCAGGTCAGATTCTTCTTTAACGAGGAGATCTCTTCCTCCATTGCTCCCAGCCATCTCTCTTGAGATTTCATGTTCATTGCCTCTTTGTAAGTTGTTGGTTCTTCTTGTTCAACCATTTCAGCAACTTGCAAAGCAAAAGCAACAATGTCCGCATGGGCAAATCTGTTAGGAGGCCTAATAATCCTCCTAACTCTATCTCTAGTTAGAAGATAATCATTGAGGTTGGAGTCCTCTTGATTTTCTTCACTAGTTTGTTGATCATTAGCAAGCTGATCAAGTGTGTCAACTTGATCTTCAGTTTCACCACGATTCTGAACCAATTTAGAATCAATACCAATGGTGTTCTCCACCTCCAACTGGACATTTCCAGGTTCTTTAACCTGTCCAGTATCCTGCACAATATCTTTATAAAATGTCCATTCATCAAATACAACATTTCTATTGACAACACATTTATTTTCAAATATTAACCAGAGTTTATAACCTTTTGTCCCTGTAGGATAACCCACAAAGACAGATTTAAGAGCCCTAGGAGCTAACTTATCCTATTTAGTATGAACATAAGCTAAACAGCCAAAAGGTTTCATATAACTCAGGTTAGGAGGCTTGCCATACCACATTTCCATGGGAGTTTTGAAATTAATAGCAGATGAAGGTGATCTATTTATAATATGACATGTTGATTTGAGGGGGAGCTGAATGAAGATCAAGTGAAGATTCAAGCAAGGTTCAAGACTTGGATGTTTTGGCTTTCAACATGGCTCAAGCCTTGAAGAAATGATGTTTTTGATTTAAATGTAAAAGGTCTGAAAGCATCGTGATGATCCAAGTTTTGATTACATATCATTCATATATTATTTAAGCATTGCATCACAAAAGCTAGGTGTTTTCTAAAAGATAGTATATAGTCGTTTTAATCGATTACTGGCTTATCATAATCGATTATTTTGTTCATGAGCTTTCTGGAAAATCAAACATAAACACTTTAATCGATTATTGCATCAACTTAATCGATTCCATGAAATATCGCATACATAGAAATTGGCCTTGTGACTGCTTTAATTGATTACCATGATATTGGAATCGATTACCTACTTAGTTGAAAAAATACTGTCACTCTGGCTTAATCGATTACCACTTACTGTAATCGATTATTTTAGTACATTCATGTTTTTGCATCTGATAAACACGTTGTCGACACGCACCAAAACAATTTTACTAAGCTAATTCTGTAGCACAGAGCTAACCTAGGTCGACTCAGAGACACGATCAATATGGTTCTAGCTTCAATTTAATGGTAACAGTAAGGGGGAATTTTAACAAACAGTTTGTATGCGTAAGTAAACTTGCAAAAAAGTAAACTAAAATTAAAGAGTAACACAGAAATTAGCAAGATTATCAACAAGTGAGTAAAACAGATTAGAGAAGCATCAATCCAATTCACCAAACCAAGCAATTCGAATCATCATCATTCTCAGAATTTTATCCTATCATGAACATCCATTCAATCTCATTAGAAGCTGTTCAATCGAATTAACCCCTAATTTAATTGAAA
>PYAF01000722.1:176404-187272 GCA_007407185.1 Glycine tomentella | reverse complement strand
TTGGTGTACTATTGTCTCTGAGGCCATGAAATTTGTATTGGACTATTTTGGGTTGTTGGTCTGTATTCGAACTATATTATGGTTTGTATCTGAATAATATTATTGTAATGGACTGTATGATACTTTATTTTGTACTAAGAAATATTTAATGGCAACTATTTTATTTGAAGTTTCATTGGAAGTTTGTTTTAAAAAAAATAAAGAAAAACGATTTGGTAAATAAATTTCTGTATAAAATAAGCGAAAAAAATTTTAGACGTTACATACATAACCCTACAAGTTCTCAATTAGGTAGTCATACAGTCTCATATTTGGTAACCCTATGTGTCTATCTGTTACAGGATGTTAGAAAGAAGGCCCAGGCGATCCAGAAGCAAAACACAGCACCTCACGTGCTGTCACGCGGGGTTACGAGTTGCTGGAGAAGAGATTGATGGAGGAAAAACAAAAGAAGCAACTGGAGGGAGCTACTCGTGATGACAGCGCGGAGACCATCATTCATCCTCCGTCTCCTGTGCGCCGACACGTGAAATGGAAGCTTGCTCGTACAAAGAAAACTGGCGAGATGACTTCGGAGGCGGCACGGCAGATTGCTGAGAGGATTGTAAGTCTAACAACAAGCTCATACACATTTAAGTAATTTTCGTATCACAAATAACTAATCAAATGGTCTACTTATTTTGATTGCAGGATTCTCTGGAAGAGCAATCCACATAGGGTTCTTTTGTCGCCAGTGGTCGTCAGGATGTCCTGGCTGCTGCCATTGGACGACCGGAGCATCCTGGCCGTGTCCGTTGTGCTGGAGCTGGTGTGACCATCACTCAGTACTTCGGACCAACTCCATCATCCTCTCGCAAGTCGAAGTCTGCATCCATGGCGCCTGAAGACTTGGATCGATTGAAAGACAACATTAGGGTGGAGCTGGAGTAGTCTATCACTGATCGACTTACACAGTCGATCACTGAAAGAGTTACCCAACAAGTGATGATGAGCTTCAGCCAGCTCCAGTCCCACATCCAGTCTCAGGGTGCCATGCAGCCTCTGGAGGTTCAGTCATGTCCTCTTGGTGCCCGTGTCAGCACCAAGGGAAGCTGTGTCGATCCCTCGGGCAATGACCCAGACACAGGTGCATCTGATAGGCGTGGGTTGTATGTGGATGACAATCCTCCCCGCCTTGTTGCCCTTGGCAGAGTTCATGAGGGATCGACGACTGTGCACAGCGTCCCTCTTGCCGCTGATCATGTAAAGGTTAGTGTTGAGGAAGTACGCGATGGAGACGCTCGCGTCCCTGTTCCCACTGACGAGGTTCAGTTAGTGGGGCAGGCACTTAACACTTTCCTTGCTTGGCCGACACACCTTGTACATACAATTTTGACTAAGGTTTTTGATTTTTGCCTTATTTGTTATGAATTACGAATGATTTGTCACATATGCAGTTACGCTGATTGCTTACCTTTGGTTGTTAACTATGCAGGATAAACAAGAACCCAAGGGACCGGCGAAACCTGTAGATAAGCCGGAACGTGTTTCTGATCCCTTGTACCATTTAGCATTGACCATCCCCGATCTTTTCCTCAGACCCTTCCAGGTGCCATGGGATCCGCTGATGTTCGGGGTGCATAATGACAACTTCCCGTTGTACATCAAGCATGAGGATCTTTCGGAGATCATCCATGGTGGTCAATGTCTCAACATCTCAGTTATACAATTGTGGATGTTGTAAATCTCTTGCAATTGACTAGCATTATTTGGTGATTTGTTTTATATTCTACCATAACTGACTTTATTTTCATTGCACAATAGGCATATGAGTCAATTAAGTCTGCATTCAGATCATGCCGATGTGTACGGTTTCCTCGAGCCACAATCCATACAGAGATCTGGCCAATCTCAATTTCAAGTCGAGGACTATATGAAGAAATGGATGCAGACTTCACAGAAAAAAATCTACCTTGCACCGTATTTGAATGGGTAAGTATAAATGATAATCACAATTTCATTAATGCATGTAGTATAATAACCTTGTTTTCATAATGCAGTTCACATTGGCAACTGGTAGTTATATGTCCGATGGCCAATGTAGTCGCCTGGTTTTTTTCGTTGCATAACAGGCCTGATAACTACCTTAAGGGAATTATTAACAGGTAGGTTCTAATTTTTAACACATTTACGTTGTTTCTATAGTTGAAAGGTAACTTGTACACTATGCATACTTGTTTGTATTAAACAGTGCTTTGAAGGGAGTCCATGACTCTCCAGAAAATAAATCAAAGGCTACAACTAAATGGCTTGCGCTTAAAGTAAGTCTTTTAATAAATCATGGTTTAAGTATTGCATTATTTTTCATTACTATTTATGCGAATTGCCATTTAACGTTGACTGTGTTTTTCAATTTAGTGTAATAAGCAAACAGGAAGCACTGAGTGTGGCTATTATGTCATGCATTGGATGCAGACAATAGTCCAAGGAGGCTTCACAGATAGCTGGGACATGGTAATTACTTGCCTAATTCAAAACAACTTGTTGTTTACTTGTTTTTGTTTTATAATCCTTACATGTTTTATTATGTCATGCAGTTTTTCACAGAACACAGACCATTGGAGGCCGACACGTTGAAGGCGATAAGGGTGCAATGGGCGAAATATTTTCTGCAAATTAGAGAAGATGTATTAGTAGAGTAGGTGGTTAATTTTGTGGATTTTTAAAACAATTGTATAGTAATGCCTAACAAAATTTTTTATGTACATTTGACACTATTTACTTTAAGTTGTTATTGGAATATTATTAAATAGTGAATTGCCTGGATCTGGATTTTTAAATTTTCAAGTTGAAGAACTGCTAAAATCCAAAAAACAGATAAAATATTTAAAAAAACAATTAAAAAACAACATCGGTTGTACCAAAAACCGATGTTATTATACAAAACAACATCGGTTTTAAAATCAACATCGGTTGTTCCTCAAGGAAAATCGATGTTGATTTTAAATTTTAACATCGATTTTGTTTAGAAAACCGATGTTGTCTTCCTTTGTCAACATCAGTTTGGAGCAGAGAACCGATGTTGTGTGTCTATGTTAACATCGGTTTTCCATGGAAACCGATGTTGTTTTCCCATGTTAACATCGGTTTTCCAAGGAAATCGATGTTGTTTTACCATCTTTTGAATTTTTCAACGTCTTCAGTTATCAGATGTCCACATCGGTTATTGCAGGGAAACTGATGTTGTTTACATTTGTTAACATCGGTTTTGAGAACCGATGTTAACTTCAACACTTTCAACGTCGCCTGATTCAACATCGGTTCGGAACCGATGTTGAATGTCAATAATAACCGATGTGGAATGCTGTTTTCCTAGTAGTGAATTAATCTAACGGTGAGTAAAAAAGATTGTAAAAGGTTGTTACAAATTTTAGGTTGTACATATAATCCTCCTCTAAAAAAAATAACAATATCTATTTTAATTTTTGTTTAAAATAATTGATGTTAAGAAAAATAACATCAATTGTTTTAAAACTATGTTAACAATGATATTTTATTTACAAAAATATCATTACACTTATGTTAAGATTGATTTTCCTATGACTAACTTTAAATCCATATTTTCTAGTAATAAATATCGGCAATGAATTGGTTCACACATGAAAAGAAAACGAAGGCAACATAGAATTCGTGAGGATGATGTCAGTATTCGTACCATTTGAAGCAAATAGATGCTGGAGAAGCTAGGCACGATGACTCGAGCACAATGTTGCAAGCAATGGAAGCGGAAGGAAGGGTTCATGGCAATCGTGGTGGTGGTGGAGGAGAGGTATAGAAAAGACTTTTCTTAGAGGCTTTGGAGTAAGGCACGAGATAGGCGAGACAAAAATGAAACCAAATCTACATTGGTCACCAATTAGCCGATGTAAATGTACTTTTTTACATTGATTAAACAATAATTAAGCATCTTGCATTTAATTGTAAAATGCCACCACTCCATTTTTTGCATCGATTGTTTAACAAGTGATGAAACGATGTTGTAAAATGGCATTTTGTAATAGTGAAACCAACTATTGTCATATCTCCATTTGTTGTTCCTAATTTTAGTATCTACTTAATATGCACTCACCTCCTCTTACAAAAAGCTCACATCTCCTCTATCACTTATTGGCATCACAAGTATATGATACCTACGAATATGGGTAGTATGATATTTGTCCCCACGTCGTTTACAAATGAATAGAGAAAAATCTCAATTAAATTACCTATTGATACTAATTTAGATATTTATTATCTGTTTATAACAAATTTTACCCAATTTTAGATATTTATAGAGTTTTATAACTGTTACACATGACCTCTTTCACTTGGTTTACTTCCTCAATGATTTGGAAAATAGTTAACAAAATTGACTAGATAATATACCTAAAAAACTACTTAACAATATAATAATATAACTATGTTAGGTGGTTATTGCACTACTCAACAAAGTCTTTAAAAAATAATTGTTGCTTTTCCTTTTTTTAATGATTCATATCCTGTGAATTATATAAATTTTTATCATTTTGAAATAGAAATTTTTCTTGGTAAAAAATAGAAATTAATTTTCTGGTGATAGAAATATTTATTAAGTTTTCTTATTTTTATCATATGTTAATAAAATCAACTTTAATTTTATTTATAAAAATGACATATTTTTGTAAAAGTTATTATTTATAGAGAAATAAAAAAAACCTATTGGATCGTGTGCTCGTTTCACATTTGGTGCGATATACGGGGTAGATTCATGTTATAGTGTGCTGGACACATTTTGGTGTAGCGTTGTAGCGGTTTCATACATATTTGGTAGTCTATCATTGAATTACAAGCTAGTCAGTCTATTGCCTGGTTGATGACTAGAAAAATAAATTATTTATTTATTCCTAGGCCTATAGTCTAATTCTAATGTAAGAGAAAAAAAATCTATATTATTCCTTGGTTTAATTCTAATAGGCTAAATATCATTTTTGGTTCATTATGTTTTAGTTTTGGTTCATTTTGATATATTAAGATTTAAAAGTTTCATTTTGCTTCTTTATATTTTTAGAAGTTTTATTTTGATCTTTTATGTTTATAAAAGTCTTATTTTGATCTTTTATGTTTTTGAAAGTTTCATTTTGATTATTTATATTTTCAAAAGTTTCATTTAGATCATTTTTTTTTATTTCTGTTAATAAATGTTAGTGTGTCATTAACTTTAAATTTTGAAATAATTAATTTAAAATAGTGACAACTAAAAATTGTCACTATCTTTTTAAAATGTATTCATCCACTTATTTCTCTACTTTTGTCATCTTCTTTTGCAAACTCTATAACCACCACAATATAAATAATGTAATCATCATCCACTCATATCTACAACCTCGATAGCACTACAACTATCATCACAAACAAATTACATCTGCAATCTCCATCCACCAAACAACACCATTGTGTCATCTCATAGCCATATCGTGACTCAACACAAACATAGATTAGAAATGTTAGGTCCCAACGGTGATGAGAAACTTCAAATTTGACATCGTAATGGTGATTTTGGGTCATACTTTGATTTTTAGCGGCCACTATTTGAAATTAATTAATTTAAAAATTAAAAATTAACAAAACATTAACGTTTGCTTATGAAAATCAGAAGAAAAGACCAAAATAAAACTTTTAAAATTTACTGTACCAAAATGAAATTTTTGAAAACAAAAAAGACCAAAATAAAAACTTTTAAAATTTAATATACCAAAGTAAAAAAATACTAAAATATAATGGACAAAAAATGATATTTAGTCATTCTAATTCTAATATAGTAACATCCTATATAGTTCGTTTATGAACTATCATGTAGTCAACTTTAAAATGCCAAAAAAATAATTAAATAGTACACAAAAATGAAACCATTGACTATTAAAAAATGAATGTTGACCATTATTATATTTGTTTCTTTTTATTAACTGAAATATGTTTTAATTAAAAAGAAAAATGAAACGTTTTATCAGGTTCACTCATAAAAATGCTCAAAGATACGCAAGACTAAAGCCATTTAGAAGTTAACAGTAGATTAGTTCTTGGTTTTATCTCATTAGACGTTGGAATCACATTGGATTTTAATCCACCACCTGCTTCTATGTCTTTCAGTAGCAAGGTGTCAACACCTAGTTCTATTTTAATTTAGTGTTTTTACCTGTAAATTGGAAGAGAAAAAAAACACAAGCAAATAATCAAAAAACTCACATAGAACCTAAATAAACAAATCAATCCTCAAAGCAATCAAAACTGAAGAACTTCTCAGCTTCTTGCAACAAAATTGAAATCGATCCTTCAACGACAATATCCATATACCTCACACTTGATGTGTAAACCATGAGGAGTGGTTCTTGAACCGATATGATTCACAAAACAAGATTGTTATCAGTGAGTCTAAGTCTGAGGTGAAGGATTCTATAGAATTTGCGAAAGCATTTTGGACCTAGTACGTTTGAATGTTATAATATCATCCTCTTCTTTCTATTTCAAAAGGAGAGAATTTCCTCTTGAAGCGTAAATGCAATATTCTCCTTTATCTTTGGTGAGTCCTCTCTTAGCCTCCTCATTCGGCTACGAATGACAAATCTTTCATACTACTCTCAAATAAGGGAGAAGAAAAATGTGTAGGCACTTTTCTATTTCAGAAAGATAATGACAACTGTTGTATTTGTATAGAGAAAATAGGATTATTATATAGGAGACTAAGAAACCTAAACCTAGGTCTCTTGGGCCCTTGCCATATACTTAAGCCCAATAGCTTTTGTATAAAGAGCATTCCCAACAATCTCCCACTTGCTCTTGAGTACAAACTTAAGTTTAAAGCCCAAAACCATGTAACCCACTTTTCATCATCAACTGAAAATGTCTCACCCTTCGTTTCAAGCTAGCACGGGGATCCACCATCTATTATTAATCAAGGCTCCTTATAATCAATAAATGATTATATAATTTGGCGTTATTCCAATAAAAGCCTGAAGTTGAACTCCAAGATCAATAATAATAACATATATATAACTCGAATATGCATCGCCCCTATGTAATATGTCGATAATTGATTGATGAGTTTTCTATTACTCAATCAATTATTTATTCCCTTGATCGACTTTGATAGGCACGAATACAAAAACACTTTTTTTAGATGGTTCATTTACCCATACAAAGACGGTTCTTGAACCGTCTTTGTAGCGAGCGTCTTTGAAAGCTAAGACTTTCAAAGACGATTATTGAACCATCTTCATAGGCAAGGATTCTAAGACGGTTGCTTCAAAAAACCGTCTTAGAATGTCACCATTCTAAGATGGTTTCATGCGAAAACCGTCTTAGAATGGTTACATTCTAAGACGGTTTTCAGAAGAACCGTCTTAGAAATGAATTTTTTTAAAAAAATAAAATGAATTTAAATTAAGACGATTTTTAGGAAAAACCATCTTAGAATGTGGACATTCTAAAACGGTTTTCCTTAAAACCGTCTTAATTTAAATTCATTTTATTTTTTAAAAAAAAATCATTTCTAAGACGGTTCTTCTGAAAACCGTCTTAGAATGTAACCATTCTAAGACAGTTTTGGCATGAAACCATCTTAGAATGGTGACATTCATTCTAAGACGGTTTTCCTTAAAACCATCTTAGTTAAACGTACTTTTAAAAAAAAATTAAATTTAAACTAAGACGGTTTTTCCAAATAACCGTCTTAGTTTAAATTTATTTAATTTTTTTACGAATGATTTTTCTTTTTAATAATCAATTTATTATTTTAAAAACTCTCAAACATTAAATAAAAACAAGGTTATTTTTATATGGAAGCAATGAAAAAAATAAAAATATGATTACTCTATTAAAATCCTTGATCAATAATTTATATTGAAGCAATGAAAACAATAAAAATATGATTACTCTATTAAAATCCTTGATCAATAATTTATATTGAAGCAATGATAACAATAAAAATATGATTACTCTATTTGACATAAGAATTATATTGCCTATCTCACTTGCCAATGCAGAACCTGAAATGCCCATTGAGATTCCAATATCAGCAGCTGCAGCTGGCGCATCATTTAAGTCGTCTCCAATCATGGCTGTTGGGCCTTTCTTCTTAAATTCTGAGATGATTTTCACCTTGTCCTCTGGAAAAAGTTCTGCATGTACTAACTCCAGAGAATGCCCCAGCTATAGATGAAATCAATATTGCAATTAGTATTTAACTCAGGTTCCATGACTTCAACTTGTCCATGGGAAGTTAATACTTAATGCTAACAGTAGAGCATATTCAGATATCTACGTATAGAAAAATGAATTGCCTAGTGACATCCTACAGCATAAAAAAAGTTCAGTTCACTTGACAAACCATATAAGTTCAGAATGGTGACAACTTGCTACAATTTAGCCATATTATATTCAGAAAGGTTTAACCGTATAAAATCAAACACATGCTCCTGTGCTTGCATTGCAGCAGATTGACTATCTCCAGTGAGC
The DNA here is from genome assembly GCA_007407185.1 of Glycine tomentella. NCBI lineage: Eukaryota > Viridiplantae > Streptophyta > Magnoliopsida > Fabales > Fabaceae > Glycine > Glycine tomentella. The sequence goes on along the minus strand of PYAF01000722.1, from coordinate 178,764 downwards.
ATAGCCGTTTCGATTCCCAATGACTTCAACCGCCCTATTGCCTCCTGAACCCCTAATTTGTAGGCATCTGAAAAAGAGAAAAATCCAAGAGTCGATATGATTACAACGCCTGAAAAAAACATTAGTAACAAAATGTAAGGACAGTGAAATTGAATGCAAGCAATAAAGCAATTACAGGAAAAAAAAACATGACCATAAAGTTATATATCACATAAAGCTGTGTTTCATTGTCAAAAAAATGACCTTTTATCTCTTTAACATTTGACAACAACTTACTAAAGACCATGACTGTTCAAAATTAGTTTTTCAGTTCAAGAATGATTAAAACAAATGTTGTAGATTATGTATGACTAACCTGGGGTATAAAACTATGCAGAACCTGTCAATCAATCTCTGAATGCTGGTTTTGTTGCTATGAACTTCTTCAACAAGCTTTGCCATATTAGCCATAACACAATCCTCAGCTCGTGCAGTAGTTTTCACAGTAATATAACCTTTTAATCAATCAAGGCAACACGTTGACTTCACCTACTAATATAAGAGGACAAAACATGCTTACATGAAGTTCAAAAACAACAAAACATACTATTATTATACAAAATCACAATAAAAACTAAAAATATAACAATACGAGACATCACCTGTTCTGGGGAAAGATGAACTACAAACCCATTTATAAGGTGTCTATAGCTCTAGAGCTTGTTGTATGTCCCACACTCAAACAGCATCCCCAAAAGCATGTCATGTCTCTCTTCAAGGTGCCGAGCATAAGAAACCACCACCTCACTGAAACATGATTATATTAGCTATGAGAAGATAAACATTATAGAAAACTGAATATTCATCTTGTATATTTTTCAAATAAGAAAGGAATACAAGGGACTATATATCAGCCATAGCAAAAGGAATCGTAACAGAATGAGAAAACACACACCACCCACAAAGGGTCCTATCCGAATAATATCCAGCTCAGCAACAATTAGTTACGACTAAAAATAACAATAAAAGAAAAATAATACAACTATTGTAATAGGCCCCCTCAAGATGGAGAGTATATATTTAAGACTCCCATTTTGGACAATAAAGCAGTAAACTTGGATGGCAGCAAAGCTTTGGTGAAGAGATCAGCAAGTTGGTTGGATGAGGGAACTGGAAAAGTCTTCAAGTTGCCTTTGATTATGTGCTCACGAACAAGGTGGCAGTCAATCTCAATGTGTTTGGTGCGTTCATGAAAGACAGGATTGGCTACCAAATGCAAAGCAGATTGATTATCGCAGAAAAGATGAGCAGGTCCATGGTGCGAAAAATGGAGATCCTTAAGCAAAGAAAATAACCATAATAGCTCACAAGTGACATGAGCCATAGAACGATATTCAGCTTCAGTGGATGATCTGGATACGGTAGACTGCTTCTTAGATTTCCAAGATATTAAAGAATCACCAATAAAGACACAAAATCCGGAAATGGAACGACAACTATCAAGACTTGCAGCCCAGTCAGAATCGCAGAAAGCATTCAGCTGAAAAGGAGCAGTGGAAGAATAAAATAAACCTTGACCAATGAAATTTTTCACATATCCAAGAAGACGACGTGCTGCCTGCAGATGAGGTTCACGTGGAGTAGCCATAAATTGACTAAGATGATTAACAGCGTATGAAAGATCTGGCCTACATAGATGGATCAGGAATCAAATCACCAATATCAGAGGAAAGTTTAAGGCCAACCTCAATAGGAGTGGTATGTGGTTTACAGCCCAAATTACCAGAGTCTTTAAGTATCTCCAAAGCATAATGCCTTTGACAAATAGATATACCTTTTGTGCTACGTGCAACTTCAAGGCCCAAAAAATATTTTAAGTTGCCAAGATTTTTTAACTTAAACTGGCTGTGCAACAAATGAGTAAGAAGATGAACCTCTGGAGAATTATTAGATGCAATGATAATGTCGTCCACATAATAAAGTAAGGGTGACTTATCTGTCAACTTTTCCACTATTACACCCAAAAAACCAAACTCTGCTTTACGTAAAGTTGCCAACCAAGATTGCAATGAAGGCAGTGGATGAAGACCAAACAAATAAAGAATTATCAGAGTGAGACTATGAAAAACCAAGATTCAACATAGTGGCAGAAAATTTGGCAAACCATTGTCGTGAAGCTTGATGATGTGTTGCAAACACATCTTACTTTTAGCATTAGTTTTAGGTCATAATTGTAGTGAATAGTTAGAAAATAGTATAAGAATTAGTCATATTTATTATTTTACATTATAAAAGCATTTTAATATCATGTTAAGTGTTTGCAGGCCAAAACAACGGAAATTAAGAGCAAATGATGAAGAAAACAAGAGCTGCTGTATCAC
>PYAF01000722.1:150833-168931 GCA_007407185.1 Glycine tomentella | reverse complement strand
TTTATTGCTTTTACTGTACTTAATTTCTATTCAACTACAAATCAATCCAACAATTCTTCTTTATTTTCTGTTTTTATTTTCCAATCATTTAAGAATTAATTTTACTGTAAAAATTACCCCAATCCCTGTGGAGACGATAACTCACTTACCTACTTTATTACTTGTTAACGATCGGTGCACTTGCCGTAATCGCGCAACAGTATGGTTAACCTGTTGGGGAATACCTCTTCACATGAGGAAACCTGAATGTTTTTCCAAATTGGTGATATGGTTATTCATTAATTGAATTAACACTATTATGAGTAGGTTGGTGATATGGTTATTCATCAATGAAAAAAAAAAAAAACCTAGTACTAGTAACTCATTATTATAGTGGTCTTCCAAGTTAAAGAGAAGGGCACACAATACACATGCCAACTAGTAACTACTTAAGTCCATGGAAGATTTTGAAATGAAGAAGCTGCAAGGGCAACAATAATTTGCATTGGAGTTATTTTTAAAAGAATATTAAACCATTACTAGAAAGTAAAAAGAAGGAAACAGAAAAGAAAATCTGGAATGCAAAATAAAGGGGAAGGAAAAATGAAAGTGGTTTAATTAACTTTACAGAACTTGCAAGTGACTTCCCCTATTATTTTTATTATCATTATAAAAAAAAAATTGTGTATGTGTGTGCATGAAAAAAGATGCTCCAATGTGTGAGAAATTTCACTTGTGCCACTCCTTTACTCCTCAAAACCCCACCCATCACTTATTTAGATTTCATATCCACCACACCATGATATTGGACCAGCAAATGGAAACCAGAAACAATGAAATAAATTCTCAAACCAAAAACCAGAAACATACCATACAGATGGCAGTGTACATAATGTACCAAATTCTGAAACCAGAAACATCTTATTTAGATTCCAGTGTACATAATGTACCAAATTATTGCTGTATATACATAGTCTCTAAAAATGTTTCTAACTTTCTAACATAATCTCTATTTTTTTCATTCATAATGACTGTCTAAGGTGTTATAAAATACATAAAGATAAAGACATTTGACATTAACAAAACGCATCCACCTCACTGTGCAAGTCAGACCATCACATGCACAGGCCCAACCACAGGGCAAATGACATTTCTACTTTAAGACCTATGACCTGTTCCCTTGGCCTTTTGTTTTCACACACTGCACATTCATTTCACACCCATCACCACAACAAAATAACTATCCCAATAGTGGGATTCCTCTTGTCTTTTGTCCTTTTTGTCCTCCAACAATTCATTCATTCACTCAATAGTGGGCTTCCTACTATTTTTTTCCTCTCCCATTTAATTAATTTCCAAGGATTGATCAGTTGAAAACAAGTCATTTCTGCCAATTTCCTACTTTGTCATGATAAATTTCCAAAAAAATCTAAATTTCTACCTGCATACTCTGCAGTCAAATATCCAAATGTTCCAAAAATAATCTAAATTTCTACCTGCATACTTTCATGTCATAATGACTTCCTCAACTACGGACAGATAGCTAGCATTGGAGGTTTTGTGAAACACCAAACATGTCAAGTATCTAACAAATTACTTAACAAAAATCGAAATGTTGGGAAAGCAAGGAATATGAAGAAGAAGAACATAATCAGGTATACAGTGCAAGTTCGAAGCATTATTGGAGCAAAACAAATACAGTATAGAAACTAAGAAAGTACCCAATGCAATTCAAAATTTCAAGTGTACCCATACATGTGTGTACTACGAGCTATTGTGCATCTATATATGACCATCAATGTTCCTCTGAGAGCCACAACCAGAACCACCGTCTGGGACTAACCTTGTGGGATGCGAGAGAAAGAATGCAACCGAGGAGCTAGCTTGAAGCGAGAACCACCGTGACCGATAATGGCTAAGAATGACAACTTCTGTGGAAGCACCGACAATGGAGGCTGACAGTGGAGGCGGAGGCTGGGAACGAGCAGTGAAGGTGAAGGCCAGAGTGAGAGAAAGGCGCGAGAAGGGTTTCAATTAATTTGGGGGAAGGTTTTATAAAAACACCAACATCGATTTTCATCTAAAAACCGATGTTACATAGCTGTTGTTAACATTGGTTTTCATAAAAACCTGAAAAACCGATGTTAAATGAAGACATTAACATCGGTTCTTTTAAGAACCTGGAAAACCGATGTTAACATGTTGTTGTTAACATCGGTTTCTTAAGAAAACCGATGTTAAGATACTTTGTTAACATCGGTTTTCCAGGATTTTAACAAAACCGATGTTAACAATGTCCTTTTAATTACAAAATTGCCACCGCGTTTTCGTCAACATCGGTTTTATAGAAAACCGATGTTAATGTGGCGATGTTAAAAGCTATTTTTGTAGTAGTGATTCTTAATCAATGGTTAACAATTTTTCCTTCTCTCTCCTCAGTTTTGCCATCTCCAAAATATCATTCGAAACGCGGAGGCGGAGATTCCCGTGGTTGTGGACGGCACCAATCCACCTTCGTCGACATCATGACATCAACCTTGTTTGTTTAGGTTTCTTAACATTCTTTTTCATCGCTCTCCTTTAGCAGCTCTACTCTCTTCATATTAAATATGCGTAATTTCTTCTTATACAAATTGATTTTATGGATGTTGATGTTTTTAGTGTTTTAGGGATCTAATTCATCACATCAACAGTGTTATGCGATATGTATCTGTGCTCCCGTTCTCTTGCCATAACTTCAAAAATGGGAATAATAAAACTCTTTGGTTATTATTGATTAGAGTATAAGTTCAAATTATCCATAATCCATTAAATAGGTGTAATCCTAGTCAAAAATCCCTTTATGTTGCCTTGACTGTGCTATGCTGTGGAATTATGTGTTACTAGTCAGCTTGGATATCTTCCTATATGTTTCTAGAACATAGATATAATTGTCATTGTCACTTCATTGAGTTTTATGAGATGTATTTAAATGCGCCCACAGTTTCTCATATATATTGGTACTTCTATTTGTGTAAATATTGTATTTTCTATATAATATGAGCTATATTTGAGAATAGCTGTAGTTTGATATGCTATATGGCATATTATGTTACAATCATTCCAGCAACCTATATTGGCTAGTGAGCTATTCACAATTAGCAACTTTGTTTTTGTGAATGAATCATATATAACTATGGACTTCAAGTTTTTTTTTTAATGATTTTTATCCTATGTTTGTTGTTATGTGCTAGAAATTTCATATAATTTTCTATTAATCTAAAAGTCTTTTTTGTTAGTTTAATAGCAGCATATTTTATTTTTTTATGATTAATAATTCCATTCACTTCTTAAGTTCATGAGAAAACAACAAATGACTAACATTTGAATCAATCTCTTAAATAAAGGTTAATTCAAAAGAAATGGGTAATAATTTGTTTTAAACAGAGAAGCTCAAATTTATATAGATTTATATAACTAGTTTTAATTTGAACAACTTTGGACCAGTTCTTTGGTTTGCCAAGCAACTCTTAAGATTAGCATATAGGTTAAGATTACCATTTTTGCATCCATACACTATCAATTTTGATAATACTTCATCACTGATGTGAGTGATGCCTTTTAATATATGCCAGTGAAACTTTTTCCCAATCAATGGCCAAATGCACAAACTCTAAAATTACTTCTCATATGATTTTAACTAAATGCTGATTTGCTTATTTCTGACAGTGATTCTTGCTAAAGTGGTTTCTCAATAACACAAATTCATAGCAAGCACTTGAGCATCTATGAGTATAATCAGGAGTTGCTTCTCTTTCATAGCAGGGACAATATGTGGAGTTTACTTGGCTCAGAATTACCATGTTCCTAACGTCACAATGTAAGAAGATTGGCTTTTGTAGCGACATTGCCATAATAATTTTGTGGTCAGAAATTGATACAAACAGGTTTGCATAATCTAAGAAGAATGGCTTTTGTAGCGATATTGCCATAATAATTTAGGATGGCTTCTCTTTATGATGCTAATCTAAGAAGAATCTTGGTAGCGACATGCAACATTAATGTCAATTAAATCCTGAAAGCATAGTGTGATTGTAAAAATTCTTGTCTTTCTTATCTTTTTTTTTTTTTTTTGTAATATTAATGCCAGAATTCACATACTGCTTCTATGTAAGATTACATTAAATAACTTTTTATGAATCAAGAAAGAGTTGCCAGATATGCAATTGTGAGTCAGGTTACTTCAGTCTATTTATGCGAACAACATGGCTATTCATCATGAAACTTGAGTTAAAACTTTTTACGAATCATGTGGTATGATCATGTTAGTCACAAAAGGACCGTTTGAAACTTTGTTTGCAGTAAGTGCCATCTTAGAACATCAAGTAAAGAATAAGATAGGCCTGACTTTCATTGTACTTGAAATATCTCAATTTTCTAGAATTAAAACAACAAAAAAAGGAATGAAGATAACTCAACATTGAATGTTCTGCATCTATACATTCTCTAGCATAAAAGTTAATGCTCCAACAGAATAACCATTAAAAGAAAAAAATTTGAATTTAAAAAAAATACTTATTATCTAAATTTGAACCAAAAGAAGAATGACTTCAAAATAATCAATAAACACGTAACATAATTGAAACTAAAATTAATCTAGACTTATTTCTTTGCATGTGTGTTTATTATGTCCTCGCTTCTTGCAAATGCCACAAATATTAGGATGTTTTGACGCTTCTTCAATCCTGCTACGAATCCTGCGTCCCTATGAAGTGCTTTGTGAGTCCTTTTTCCGCCCTTTCGTTTGCAAAATATTTGGATCCTTCAAGTTCATTGTAAAAGGCTCTTCATGATGAAAACCCAACAATTGTAAATTAGAATCCCTAAGAGCACTACTCTCTTTATATGCTAGAACTTGTTTTACAATTTTACAGAGAGAATCAATACCTTCACAAATTAATCTAAATGCTTCATCTGACTTATATGCAAGGTCATCAAATTTGGAATATCTGGAGCGTAAGTGAAAGCTGCAAAGAAGTCTATCTCCATTTGAGGTACATTTTTCCCTCTCTAGGCTTGGTATCACATTTCCTTCCTTGCTCCAACGCTGCAAAATGAAGTGTTCAGGAATCTCCTCAACATTTTCAATAAAAAAATAGCAAGAACATGCCGACATAAGATTCCCATGAACTCAAAATAATGGAAAGAACACCTAGCTTCTTTGTTTTCCAATTTCATCTCAACTATTGCAAACTCGGTAAATTATCCACTCACAATCATTTCCAAGTTTCTCCTTAGAAAATCGTAAATTAAGAGAAAGTTGATCGCAAAACTTTAAAAAAATTGCACGGGTATACACTTTAGCAGCATGCTCCTCCAATGGCATATTAAATGTCAAAAGTCTTTCTTTGTGCCTAGATCCAAAGTCTTCTTTTTTGAATGACTCGTAGCAAGCATCTACTGCTTGATTATATTTCTCCATAAATTCCCTTAAAGTTGTGTCAGATGTAACAAAACCATCAAAGAATGAATTTATACTTTCGCTACATTGAGTAGTGTTCATACTAGCAAAGAAAGTGCAACAGTTAAATATTGGTACCCAAGAGGATCTAATTGTATAAAGTACATTTAACCACTCTTTTTCAGTAAGACCATACTGAAGAAGAAGACTCTGCCATCTATCTTCAAAATCTTGAGTACTCTTGGAGTTCCAAATACAATCATTGAGATGCTTCTTAAATGACGCGTGCTCATGGTAGAGATGGGACAACTTCTCTGGAAATTTTCTCATTATATGCCACAAACAAAATCGGTGTTTTGTGTTTGGGAAAACTTTGTTGACTGCATTGCTAATCGCCAAGTCCTTTAAGACAAAATAACATAAGTAAGTACACAGTCACTAATAAATAGCCATATTTGAGATGATATACAAAACATTACAATAAAATACAATAAATTGATCATACCTGGTCAGTAATTATGGCAACTGGATGTTTCTCATTCATTGCTCGAAGCCATTCCTCAAAAAGCCATACAAAAGTGTCTTCGATTTCATCTTGTAATAAAGCACATCCGAATAAGAGGGACTGCAAATGATTATTTACACCAACAAATGGTCCAAATGGCATGGAATACTTATTAGTCCTATATGTTGTGTCAAACGTGATGACATCCCCAAAAAGCTCATAGGCGTGTTTGGATCTTGCATCAATCCAAAAAAAACTTTCCATCTAATCGTCATCATCACACTTTATAGAATAAATGAAATCCGGATTCAATGATTGTTCCTGAATACAATAAAGTAGGACAGATTGTACATCCCCAACATCATATATTCTTTTTCTCACTTTTTTCATATGGTTATAACAATCTCGACTATCAAATCCTAAATCATGGCTTTTGAAGATGGTGGCCACCTTTCCAGTAGGCAAACCTGCCTTATTGAAATCTTCTAGCAAATATTTTGCAGCATCAGACATTTGTCTATGTGATCTCAAATATGGAACACTTTTCGGACTAACCATCTCATGTTTATAGTTGTCGTAGAAATATGTAATTTTCCACATATTTGTCTTTTTACTTTTAGAAGCCTTGAGACAAGCTTGACACCCTATACATGATGTTGATGTTTGTCTTGATTTGGTGTCACATGTTTTTTTCCTTGTCGATAACCCTCTCTAACACATGTTAGAATCACGTAGTTATTCTTTGATGTTCTTTTCTGAATTCCAAAACCTTTTGCCCTACCAAATGTTGTATACAAGTCTACTATGTCATTTTGTTCAGGAAATGTCATTCCAACCTCAATCAAAACATCATTATTCTTTGTCGGCGATAATGGAATTGTATTCAACATATTATTAGGTAAGTCTTCTTCTATTTCATCAAGTATGGCGTCTCCTATTTCATCATCTTCCATTTCATTCGACAAACCATCGTCACTGAAGTCAATATAATCTAATGGATCGGCATCCATATTAACCTTCACCAAAGTAAACAAATGAACTACAACATTATTAATTAAGAACTATTGTATTTCTTTATAGCAAAAAATTTCAAATTAAGCATGAATGATAAATCAACGCTGTTAAGAGCATGCAGGCACGATGTACTAAAAAATCCAACCACTAAAAAACTGACTGAAGTAAATCTTGAAAAGCACTGCCATGAGTTAATAACAGAAATATCAGATTGATTACCTCTTCTGAAGACAATCCCATTTTATCAATATAAGAAGCTTTTTTTCTAATTGCCTTGATTGGTAATCAGAAGATAGTCCACTTTGGTTGGGCTTTAGATATCCTCACAATTCTTTCCTCTTGCTAATTCTCTTGACTGCTACATATTAACTCCTTGGCCTTTTGGGTAATCAGAGGCAAATTCCATCAATATCAATTATTGCTGCACATAGAGCAATAGTTACTAGGCTTATCTAAGCGCAAAAGATAGGCAAGATATGAAGAATGTCAAATGCAAGACAGAAACTTGACTCGAAATAGAAAATTTGGCAACAAAATCAAGAAAACAAAAAAACAAAAAAATAAAGTAGAATGGACGATGATTTTATCAACAAAATAGAACGAACGAAATAAAAAATCAACAAAACATATAATTTTATCTTTAATTTTGGAGATTTAGAAAATAAATAAAAAATGACAATGTGAGGTGCTCATACCTCTTTTTCTTCCAATCGGTGGTTTTTTTTTCTTCTTCCGATGAGACCCAAGGAAGAGTGAAAGTTGAAGATGGCAAAACTGAGGAGAGAGAAGGAAAAAATGTTAACCATTGATTAAGAATTAATCTAACGGTGAATAAAAAAGGTTGTAAAAATTGTACATATAACCCTCCTTTTTTTTTAAACCTCGATTTACTATATAACCCTCCTTTTTTTTAACTTTGGTTTACTGTTATTATGAATGTTATTTTTCTAATATCAATTCCTTCCCCTCCCTTGAAAACTTTTGTATCCTCTCTCTGTTTATTTCCTCGAAAGCCCGAAACCTCCCCCTTCATTCTTGACACAGGAAGCAGCCTTTTATGGTTCTGCAACTTCCCAAATGTTGATCTAGAGTTGCCATCACTGTCACCGTCGCCCGTCGTTGTCATTATGGCCACTGTGTCTGCCATTCCGCCATTGCCCTCTTCGTAATGGTGCTTCGCTTTTCTTGGAGATTCTAAAGTTGCCACGATAGTCTCGTAGGGTGACCTAGCTCCGCTGCAAGGATTTGCTCGTGACCAAGCTCTACTGCAAGAATTTACGCAATAGTTAGGTAATGGCTTGCCTTTTGTTTGGTGCTGCTTGCTGGTATGATTAAATTCCCCAAGGAGCCTTTGGTCAGATAATATTTTTTTTTACGCAGTACTTGGGATATATGGTTTTTTTATGTGATTTATTTTATGTCCATGTGGTTCTGTTACTTGGTTCATAGAATTTTAGGATGGTTAGGGTGTGATTGGTTTACCCCTTTGAAGTTTATTAAGAAATTAGTAGTGGCAGTGACTATTGTTGACTATGAAGCACGGACACGGCAAAATGGAAGCAGCATCGCGTCGGACACGACTCAACATGCCGAAACGCGCCGACACGCTCCGACACGGTGTCTGCTGGTTTCTGCTGCCGATCGCGTCTCCTTCTCACTGCCGTTCGCGTTACCGGTGCGTCTTCTTCTCAGCCGCCGTTGTGTCTCCTTCTCTTCTCACCGTCACTGTCTCCTTCGACCTCTCACTCGTTCGCTTCTTCAATCTTCACCTTCTCTCTCTCGACTGCCATGCTTCTTCACCTTCTCTATGTCGTCGTTCACATGCAACCCTCAACCCAGACGGGCATGGGACGAAACCCCCAAATGGGTTTTCCACTTTCCCTTTTCCCTGATTCACTCTCTCACTCTCACCAGTCACAGTTTTATATTTAAAATATATCACTGACAATTTTCTTTAAGCATTAGACGGAACATTAGTGCTGTCACTCATCACTGTTATGTTTTTTCTTTTTTTTAAAAATAAAACCATTAGTGCTGTTACTCTTTAAACAAATTTATATTTTAAGTTTCTAAAATTCTGCTTTGTAAAATCTCACCTGTATTATATATATTGTTTTTCATTCAGATAGCAATTTGTTATATATAATTGCTTTCTAAAAATACTATTATTAATTTTGTTATTTGTATCAAATTAAATTAGAAATAAATGTTTTTGGTGCCAAATTTCTATTTTGTAATAGCAACATATACTATTATTACTAATTACTTCTGTAATTTTTGTATGTCTTTTATACTAATTACTCATTAAATATATGTATATATGAGATTGAACATTATGACTTGTGCTATCTTTATTTTTTTAGAATGAATTCAAGTATTAGAAGTACCGGAGATGATGAAGGTAATCAAATACAGCTTGTTTGAGTGGTTATAATATGTATATTATTAATTTAATTTATTTTTTTTAAGATTATTGAATATAAATGAAATATACACTATATAAATTAAAAATATTATTTAATATTAAAACGTGTCCCGACGTGTCGAAATCTATAATTTTGTAAGATTGACGTGTCGGAGAGTCGAATCGTGTCGTGTCGCGTGTCGCGTGTCGGTGTCGGTGCTACATAGATTGTTGAAAGGTCAAGTAATGGGAGATCGATATTATCTTCACTTCCTCCCCTATTTTGATCATGTACAATATCTAAATACTCTAATAAAATGGAACAATGGCTTCAGTTTAGTTAAAGGCATAATGTATATGATAGTTTAGTCAAGTTAATAACTTTGCAGCATTACATCTTTGCATTTTTTTTATCAAGATATTGAACAGATACATGGTCAAAATTCTCCTTGGCAGGTCATTTTCATTATTAAATCTACAATTTTTTACACATTGTTCATACCTTTCACTTTGGTGAGATAGATATATTATTGCAAGGCAAAATAATTTATGATGATTATCCAATAAAACCAGAGAGCTTTAGCAAACTTAGTTTTGCAGCCTTAAATAAATTTAGTTTGGTTAACTACTTTACATACCCTGAATTATCTTGATTGTGTAAACTAATTCCACTTGTTTTGTATTTAATTTAGAGGTGAACAGATGATTAAATAAATTAAAGGGTGATAGTATTTGTAGGTATATGTAATTGCCACGTGAGTTTCTTACCAATTATCAATTCAACAAAGAAATAGAAAAAACACCATCCATCTGAAGAAAATGTGAATAAATGTATTCTTACCACTGTGTATGTATGTACTTGTATAATGAAATTTTGAAGAAGTTGATTGAGATTATAAAGTCCTTGTGTATACCTAATTTTGATGAATCTTGCCCATCATTGTCAAACTGCCTAATAACAATTAGATCACTAAACCACATGCACAAACACCCTCAGTGTATATCAAATATGTAAATTTTTCGTGGTATAAAGGATAATATATCTATGTAAATTTTTTGTGGTATAAAGGATGATATAGATAATATTGTGTTAAACACTGGATGTGCAATGAGGATAAAACAAATATATAGTGAAGAACAGTATGGTCATCCAATGACAGATGAAATATTCTTAAAACAGTTTTTCAAATAAACACTTCATGTAAAATGGTAATAGAAAGTGTAATAAGAATGCTTAATAAACCTTTATGAAAAGAAATAGAAATACTTGATTTATACTGATTCGCTTAACCTGAGTTACATCCAGTTCTCCTTTATTCACTAGTAAAGAGTTTCATTAATCAAAACTTGATTACAAAATAAGTATATGTTTTTTTACATTTTTAATACGTTAAATTTTAAATATTGTAACTATCTAGGAAGCTCTAGGAAGCACAGACACGTTAAAAACAGGGAGAGTCATGTCTGACACACTCCGACATGCCGACAAGCTCCGACGCGGTGTTTGACACGAGGTCAACAAACCCGACACGTTGACCATTTTCGACACGCGAATTTGACCGTGTCCAACACGGTCAAATGACATTTTCATAAAAACATAACATTTAATAAAAACTAAACCCTAAATGGAAAGAATGAAACAAATCCAGTGCTCAGTCTATAGGGTTGGAGGAGGGCGATGTCGTAGCTTTGGAAACCAGCTTTGGCGAAGACGCGACTCACTATAGGGTTGTCGAGGATAGAGAGAATGAAGTGTTTGAGTTTGTCTTTGAGCAACGACATCGTTTGCTGCCGCTGCTTGATAAGTGCCATATTTCAGTTAAAATCATGTTTTAAATAATGGCACTTATCTTTTGATTTCAATAACTTTGCTTATAAACTTGCCCTAAACCTAGTTGAAATGTATTTAGTACTTAGATAAATGTTGTTTTTCATATTTCGGAAGATTAATCCAATCATATTTTGTATTTTGATAGATTTCGAGGATATTCGAGACTTCCGAACAAGCAAAGCAAGCAAGAAGGACTTAAAAGATCAATCCTGGGAGGTGTTACAAGCAAACATGCCCAAAAACTCATCCAGGCCCAAAGTTTTCTTCAAGACGAAGACTTTAACTCGCCCAGGCGAGCCTCCCTAGTGCAATTCACTCGCCCAGGTGAGTTACAAGTTCCAAGATGATAAGTTAAGCTCACCTTGGTGAGCAAACAAAGGAAAAATCACTCGCTTGGGCGAGTGAAGCTGGCAGAGGGAGATTTCTATAAATAGGGCACAAATTTGAAGAGGAAGGCATGCAATTTTTGTTTCCCTTGCTTCCTAAAGCTTGTTCTTTAGTTTATGAGCTTAAATAATAGTATTGATTAGGTTAGGGGAGTCAGAGAAGTGAGAATTAATGTGGAGACTTTGCTGGAAAGAAGTGGTGATGATTCTCTTCATCGATTCTCCTATTAAGGGGATGCTCTCTACAATGATCGGCTAAGCTTCTCTTAAGGATTGGATGTAATTCTCTTAACCCTACGTATCTCTTTTAATATTTATTTATGCATGAATCGTTTCTATTCCTTATTGGTAATTTCATTATGTCTTTATTGCTTGATTCTACTTTATCGCTAGTTTCATGAATTTAACCCTAAGTGAGACTGGAAAGTAATCTTAGGGTTTGAACCGAATGATTTTACTCATTACGTTATGTTGCTAGAAATAGGGCATAACGTTTTGATTGCAAATAGCACACGATCACGATTATAATGCTGGGGTATTTACTTCATATGCGAGGAATCGATATTTGGTAGATATCCTTAGAACTCGAATGCGAGGAATCGATTCGGGGTAAAATAGTGTGCATCATAAAGATAGAAATTGATTTATGCATGGTAAAAGTTAATTGAATACTAAGGATAAGAATGATGAAACTCAATCCCACTTTCTCATAAGTATATTTCATTTTTGCTAAGTTTAGTTATTTTCCGTTACTTTCTTAAACAAATGAAATTCTACTCATCCTACTTGTACATAACTATTGATCTGTTAAATTCTCTTTGGATTAACTGAGTAGCTCAAGTCCCTGTGGAGACGATCTTTATAAATTTTGTAACTTACAATGACAAATCGGTTCCGTTGCCGAGAGTCCTAACATTCCTGCATCATCTGCATCAGGTGGAAGCTGTCGAGGTGCCGCTGCTGGTTGGCTTGGGAGCGCTTGATGGCGGCCATGAGGGAGTTTGAGACGAGAGGGCCGCCGTTGTCGGAGGATTTGTGGTGGGGAGGCGGTCGAGGGAGACGTCGATGGAGCATCCCAGGGCACGAAGTTGGAGGCGGGGGGAGTACGAGCAGTTGTGGCAGCGGGAGCAGGCGCCGTGGAGGGAGGCGAAGGGGAGGGAGAGGAGGGCGGAGACGTCATGGAAGGAGGTGGTTTGGGCGTGGTTGGGACGGCGGGCGACGGAGACGGCGTCGTCGAGAGCATGCACCGCCTCGTCTGTCAGGCATTGCCTTGCAGTGCTTATCGGCATCGGCATTGCCGGTGAGCATATATGCAAAAAGATGTTATGTTATTATTATAATAACAACACTATGGGGATAAATAAAAATGTGATGTTGGAGTTGAGGTATGTGTGTTTGGGGTGAGGTAGTAATAAAGAAGTTGGAGGATTTTGGTTGAAGGGAAGAAATAGTTATTTGGAGAAGGGAAAAAGTTGGAGTGTTGGGGGAGAGGGAGTGAGTAGGGAGCTATATAACTATGTAAGTGTTACAGGGAGTTTGATGGGGTTGATGGTGAAAGAGGTGGAGGATGTTGTTTTCGTGTGGAGATCACCATTTTTTAATAAAAAAATAATAATATTATTTAATATTAAAACGTGTTTCAACGTGTCAAAATTCATATTTTTTTAAGATTGTCGTGTCGGAGAGTCGAGTCGTGTTTGTGTCGCGTATCGTGTAGGTGCTACTTAGGTAACTATTCTCTTATTAAAATTTAGTTTTATATTAATGTTGAGTTTAATAATTTATTTTTTCTAAATACATGTCATTTATATGCTTTTTTATTTATTTTTTTACTTTTTGTGCTTTTACTATTTATAAAATTAATATAAAAATTAATGCATAATATGATAAATTATAAAAATAAATTAATTTTAAAAGCATAAAAACACGATAGTGAAATAGAAATGTGAATACACATGCATATGTGTTTTTGCTAATTAATAATAATCTTATTATTATAAAGAATTAATATATATTGTCAATACCTTAAATATTAATATAATGTGTGATGGTGTAAATTTACAGTATTTATATTAATAATTTTTATTATATATATATATATATATATATATATATATATATATATATATATATATATATATATATATATATATAACGACTTTCAGTTTCAATGTAACGAGTTTAATATTCTATTTGATCATCTTCACGTTAATGAAACGAAAAAGAATAAGCCTTTTCGGGGTACATATCAAAATTTATACTATTAGGGGAGAAACTCAACCATTACCAAGTTAAATTTTTAGATTAGAAATTCTAAATAATACATGAAGGAATGTCTTAAAATAACAGTTAAAAAATAGTATTTATTAGTATTATATTTATGAAATAATTTAAATTATTTTCAAAAAGAACATTAGATGTTTTTATATATATTAACCATTTTATATATATTAACTCCAAACAAAATATAATTTTACTTCTATTATAATTAAAATTAAAATAATAAATTTTTATTTTATTTATGTATATAAATTCAAACAAAATAATATTTTGAGAAATACATAAACACAAATAAACAAGCAATCATAATATTTTTAATTATTTTAAATTATCATAATAAAATAATAATTTTTACCAAATCATTTTAATTATTTTAAATCATCAAAAGATTTAGTTAAATCATAATTTTTTTAGCATACTATTTTAAAATAATAATTCCTGTGGAATAAAATTGACAGAAAAATCTGTAGGAAATTTATCTTCATATATAAATTTTCATTAAAAGTTATAGGAAATACCTGTGGAATTTGTCTACATAAAAAAACCACAGCATATACCTGCGGATTGTTTTTCGCAACAAAATTCGCAGGAAAGTTGCGAATTTCTAGTAATGCTCATTCTAGTTTGAATTTATTTTTGTTGGATTTATATTTTTAAAATTAGACATAATGTATTTCAAATATGAATATGACCTATACCTTAGGTTGCTTCATTAAAATTTATATTAACGATTTATTAACTTAATTAATAATATTTTGTAAAGATATTTTAGATTGACAACGTTGATAGATTCAATATTTTTCTAAATATATATTATGAAAATATTTCTTAATTATACTTTATATTTCTTTAATTATATGATTTAGCTATATAATTTTTAAGATTGATGTATTATATTTACAAATCAAGTCAACTTTATCTAAACTCATATTATTGATGAATGAAGTCTAACTCACTTGATTAATTGAGTATAGTGTATGAGTTATTATAAATTTTTTGATACTTATCTTTGATCATGATGGATTAAAAAATTTAATATTACTGAGTTTTGATTAGGTCGAACTTAAATTGAATAAGGTAAAATAATACAATTTGATTTTCATACTCCACTTGGTATAAAGTTTTTTATACGATCTACTTATTTGAAATTATATAAACATGATTTTTAAAGTACTAAAGATTAATAATTATTATTGAATAATAATATAAAGAAATTTGTACTTTTTAGTACATTTCAATTGAATTTAAAAATAAAATAAACTAACCAGAGTTGCATGGACACTTGGAGGCAAAATTAAATAAATAATACAAAATAAATAAAAATTTCAAAAAATGGGGCAATTTGGAAACAATTTGGAAAAAATGGGGCTGTCCAACACGCCTATTTTAGGCATGTTGCAGTCCCTTGGTTCTATATAAGTTGAACATTGATAGGCTGCAGATGCATTGGTTCCAAGTAGTGGTTTTTTGTTAGGTTCATTGGTTGTGGTTTGGTTCTAGTTTAAGCGTTCTCCAAATATGAGTTCAGGTAGTCAGAGTGTTGATGTTATGTTATTTTTTAATGGAAGAAAAGCCAGAGGGCGACATGGTGTTATTTTTGAAGGGAACGATAGGTCGACATGTATCAATCGAAGATCAACGCTTAGTGAATTACATGAGAAGATACGCAGGAAATTAGGTTTAAACGACAACCAACGTATCAGTTTGGTGACGGCAAGATTATGGCAACACGATCATTACACGAGGAGCGAACTGCTGGATGATGAAGACGTAGAAATTGTAATCGATCGATTTTTGAAGCAGTCAAGGAATGAATTGTTAGAATTGTAAGTGGATTACGTCATAGTGGAGGATGATGTTTTACCCTTAGCCATGAGGTCAGCGGCTTTTCCTTCTGCAAATAATGAAGCATCATATGCTGCTCCAGCTGGAAACGTGTCTGAGAAAGCTGAACATGACCCAACTTGGGTTATGGACGAGGATGATGAGGACGATGATGATGAATATATCGCTTTGGAAGATCGTCTTCTTGAGGAGGATGCTAGTGCGTGCGAAAATGACGAGGATGCTGACGTGCATGCGATTCAATTCGAAGAAGACACTTGTGTGGGGTCGTCTCAAAGGCGTCATCATGCGAACGTTGGATCTAATCAAGTAGAAGAACCTGTTAAAGGTATGTTAGACTGCTTTAATCAGTGAAACTGTTGTGATATATGTTTTATGGTTTAGGGTGATATGTTTTATGGTTTAGGGTTTATGTTGCTTATAATAATTGTTTAGGGTATTGGATTTGGTTTCTGGTTTAGGGGTTACGGCGTATGCTGGATGGTTAAGGTTTTATGTTCTGTGGTGTTGTGTCAATGCTGCTTAGGTTGAGATTAGGGATTTATAGTGTTAAGAAAATGGTTTAGTGTTTACGGTTTAGGGTTAGGGTTTAGGGATTAGGGAGTACACCGTATGGTTTAGGTTTATGATTTAGTGATGATGTTGGTAACCAATATTCTGGGCTACTTTCAACACAATAATCATGCATGTCTCCCTCCTTACTTGGATTTGATTGGTTCCACCAACGATAGTACCTAGACGAAGTAACATTAGGCTGATGGCAGGCACATAATGAAGTAAGGAGGCCGAAATTGCATCCATTACTGGCTGACTATAACTTATCCAAGGATTGTCATTGTAATGTGCTAGCATAGCAAGAGAGTGTTACTTTATTCCAAATTTCTTTAACCCTACAACAGAGTAACCCCAACAAACATTCATATCCTCCAATGTTATAGTTGCTTGTCCCAAGGAAACAGAAACCTGTTGGTATTTGAATATTGTTTAGTGTACACAACGAAGGGTTTGTGTGTTTGGATAATGTGTAGCGTTTGGATAATGGGTTTAGGGTTTCCTTTGATTGTGTTGGCTGCATGATCGTACATATTCATTTTGAATATGTTTTTATTGGATTGGGATACATAATTTGAAATTTCTTTAATCGGGGTTTTATGCTTGCCTTCCTGATATACATCTATTTTATTTGGCATATATGTATAGGTGCTGAGGTCGTTCCTTTTTGGCATGATATTCCACATTACACGTATATTGATTGGAGTCATCCATGCGACGAAGAAGAATCATTTACAGGTTTTGCTTCGGGTTCGGGTTCAGGTTCAGGTTCAGTGCAAGGTCCTTGGTAACTAGGGGATGACTTGTTTGTTAAACAGGAATTTCCATCGAAAATGGAGGCCCAAATTGCAATTAAACGGAACCTCATGAAGGAGCATCAAGAAGCAACTGTGGTTGAGAGCAAGCCTACCAAGTTTACGATGAAGTGTGTTCAACACAAAGATGGTTGTCCTTGGAGGGTTAGGGTAATCAAACCAACGTACAGTGAGAAGTGGGTTGTTTCAAGATGGGGTGGCAAACACAATTGTCTGAATGATCATATTTCACAGGGTCACAAACAGCTTGATGTTGATGTTATTGCTTCACTTATAGTAGGTATGTTTCTATTAAAGTTTGTTAATATGAACAATATTGTTTTTAGAGGTATGTTGATAATGTCAATGTTAACATTTGATTCTTAGGAATGGTCAGGGAGGAACCGTCTGTGTCAATTGCATTGGTTCAGGAGAGGATAACCAATACGTATGGCTTTAAAGTTTCATATGGCAAGACCTGGTATGCGAAGCAGAAAGCAATGACAATGATTTATGGGGATTGGGAAGAGTCTTATGCATTTTTGCCGAGGTGGTGCGACTACATGCTTCGTTTCTCACCAGGTTCTTTTTATGATATTCAAACAAATGCTTATTTTGTGGTAAATCGACTAGTAAGGGCAAAACGTGTGTTTCATCGCATGTTTTAGACTTTTAGGCAATGTTGCGAGGCTTTTAACTTTTGCAAACCAATCATCCAAATTGATGGGACTCATTTATATGGGAAGTATAAAGGTAAATTATTAATTGCCACGACTCAGGAAGGAAATAATGAGTGTCTGCCATTGGCATTTGCCATTGTTGAGGGGGAGACTCTGGAAGCTTGGTAATACTTCCTTGCTAACTGTAATACCCCAATATTTTTATATACGTGTTAAATGTGTAATTTAGGAAATGTTTTAGATCAATTAGTAATATGTGATTAAAGGATTTTTTTTACCTAGAATAGAGATTAGAAAAATTTCAATACAATACTCCTAGGTAATAAATTACTAATAGGTGACAAGAAAATCTAGAATAGAATTTCTAGGAACTTTACTACACATTTCG
>PYAF01000722.1:121323-143934 GCA_007407185.1 Glycine tomentella | reverse complement strand
CCTAAACCTAACAATCATGAAAACCAAAACCTAACCATCATCTATAAACATATAATCTAAATTCCTAACACTAACATTAACGAATCTAATAATTTTATTCATAATATCTACGAACTTAACAATTTTCTACTGACCTAACATGTACGTCATTAACTAACATGTGCACCCTAGTAATTTTCTAAGAATATATAATGTACCGCGCTAACAATTCAATAATAAAAAATAATCAATTATAAAATGCACTTGTTGACAGAGCTTCGCCGCAAAAACAATCTACCCAAACTCCTTAGCGCACCAAGCTACCCTTTTTCACCCAAGGTTGAAAAGTTACAAATGAGATAAAAGTAAAATTTTGGCCATTTATATACATGCAAGGGACTGCAACACGCTTAAAATAGGTGGGTTGGACAGTCCCATTTTTCTAAATTGTTTCCAAACTACCCCATTTTTTGAAATTTTTATTTATTTTGTATTATTTATTTAATTTTGTCGACACTTTGGAATTACCTCTATAATTTGAGACTGTTGCAGAGTTGTACAACAACGCATAGAGCAAAAGCAACAAGCCCAACAACATTAACTAAAAGTACCAGATAAAGACCAAAAGCAACGATAAATTATTAAGAAAATGTAGAAATATCTTGTTCCTAAAAGAGGAAAGGTAAAAATGTCTTCCCCAAAAATGCTATCCGTATCCCGACAAAGGATGCGCATGCAATGCAATAAACAGTGATTTGCAGTTTCCACAATGTTCCAACAGGCACCAGGCATGATCATTGTTAGTTGGGGTCACTTTCCTCTTATTAAATTTCTCAAGTTGAATTATTGTAGCTACTGACTTTGGACAATCTTGTGATATGTTTACTTCCCTAACATTACAGTGTCAATGTCTGGTGGTGACAAGTCATTTACGATTCTTCCCTTGTGTCAGACTTTAACCTTTGTGTATAGTTAAGTATCGAGAAAGTATATTTGGGTACGATATATTTAGTCATGTGCATCACTAATTAATAAATGCGTATTCATTCATTCGTACGATATATTTTTGGAGCTCAGGAGATTATACGAATAAATAGGTTTTTAGATGCTTTTCTACGGATTATATTATATCATATGGAAGAATTTTATCTAATGATGACTTTCTTTTTCTATTTATTAAATTAACATGTTCTTCATGAAAATATTTTTCATGTTTAAGTGTTAAAAGGATTAAAAGACTAAAGCCGATATTATAATGATTTGGTCTATAACCTGATCTACAAGCTAAGACGTTAGTGCTTGGTAACGCACGTCATTTGTGTTGAAATCCTTAACAAATTAAACATCTGATGATGTTAAAGTTGGAAAAATGGAAAGATAAAGAGTAAAGGTTAAAATACTGTCCTTTTAATTAATTGAAAATGATATCTATAATACGCCTGTGTTTGGTTGAGCGTCCGCAACCCATGTCTTCACAAAAAATTCACGTTAAATTTATGAAAACGCAGAAAAATCAATGTTAGTTTTAGAAATGACATGTGTCTAAGGCTATCAGACGCCAATCTAAACATTTAATATATGAATACAGCAGGCTAATTCTAAAGTATAATAGTAGTTGTGAATTGTGATCTACTATTATTTAGATTTTATCTAATCTTTTCAAGGAAAGTAAATATATGTATATAATTAAGCTATATATGATAAGAAAAAGAAAAAAATGAAAGTAAATATACACTATTTGAGAGCATTTCATATAAGACATTTCCTAATTAATTTATATATACTCTTTTTTTATGTTAGAGAGTGAATGTTATAAAGTGCCCACGTTGTATTGTGTCAGAATTTGATCCTTTCCCAAAGCCTTTGTAATACATCTACTATGCCAGAAACACATTTGTACATAAGAAGGAATATGGATATAAATTTTTCTAAAAATACTTATAAAAGAAAAAAATAAGAAGAAAAAAATAAATGAACTTCTCTATAAGTTAAAATCAGTTTTTTATTAGTTTATTTGTAGATGTTATCTCATCTTTTAGAGAAGCTTTATTGGTAAGCTTCTAAAAATTAGCTAATGATTTTTTTTTTTTACTTTTAGAAAAGTTCATTTCATTTTTTCCTTTTTATTTTCTTCTATTAGAAATGCTTCTAAAAAAGCTTATCCAAATAGACCCTAATCATCTTAGTTTAGCTTTTCTCGATCAAATGATATGACAATCTACTTTT
This sequence comes from Glycine tomentella, assembly GCA_007407185.1. NCBI lineage: Eukaryota > Viridiplantae > Streptophyta > Magnoliopsida > Fabales > Fabaceae > Glycine > Glycine tomentella. Next base: position 141,729 of record PYAF01000722.1, on the reverse strand, counting down.
AATGTGTTTTGTATTGATAAATCTAATTTTGGTCTTAAACTTTATGGGATTCTTGTAATACTACCGTATGCATCCGATGTATTAACAACTACTTAATTAGAGTAGCGCGGTAAATAATTTAAAATCAATAATTAAAACTAACATAAGCATTTTAATAAAAAACATTACATCATCGTCATTTCCTTTCAAACCATATTTCCTGATTCATTATGTATGGTAAGTATCCATAACACCTATTACGAATGCCAAGGCACCACAATAAGCCTCTACAATCCAGATAACATAAAGAACGGCAGATGAAGACAATAAAGTCCATACAGATATAACGGGAGAATCAGAAACCATAGGTATCTATATACATATAGATATACAGCATAAAACCACCACTGTGGCTATACAAAAGAGTAGACACCAAGTGTCATGATCTCACAGATCACTTCCTCACAAGAGGGTACAAAATATACAGCGTCTGTACATCACAAATCATACAAGATCCAAACACATGTGTACACGCACATCTTCCCTCGCAGGGGTACAAAATACATCATAAAAGTATATAAACAGTGAGCCATAACGCTCTCAAAATACTGCTAAGCAACTACACAGAGTCCGTCCCTACTGGGGCCTCCCGCCCTGGGACCCATCATCTCTGCCAGATGCATCACCTGTAAAATATAAGCCCCACACACTGGGTGAGATACAATCTCAATAAGCTCAGGATTCTTGGAGGCTTCTACCCCCTGGCTCACTTCCATGATATACAACATCAAAGGCATCACAACACCAGGCCTCATGGCCCTCGCAACAACTCATAGACATTCTCCAACCCTAATGTGTATCTGCGGTACTACGCCCGTCAAAGATGCATCATCATAAGCATCGGGACTCTCAGTCCCTATTGTGAGACCGGAACTCACACCCGTGTCATTGCATCGGGAGCTACCCCTTTACACATGGATACACGTATATAGCACCTCCGAGAATAGGCTTCAACCGCGACGGGACCACCTACCTCTGGTGTTAAGGGATCATGGATCATAAACCCTTTACGTGAGCAAACAGACTAGGAGTTACGCTCTACTCCTAGGGAGGTTCATATTTATCTAACTGGTCAGAAGATCTATCCGAAAGGCAACCAAACACAAAGCACAGAAACATGTATACATATTATCATAAGGAAAGCTGTAACATTCAATTCAATGCATATGAATCATGTATGCAACCATCACTCCCTCGGAGTATGGTGGAACTCGAGCAGTGGGAAACATTCCCAAGAACAAAGAGCTTACCTGGCAACACAGTGCTCTACTGTCCAACCCCTGAACTGTGGTCTCTGTCACTGACACCCTCGGTGTCACGTCCTATACAAAGGTACACAAGTAAAGAAACAAAAAGAAATACTATTCTTTTCCATTTAACATCTTATTTCTCTAATTCAAGTTATAAGAACTAGTCACCTAATTGGTGAATTACAGACCCCCAGCAGGATCTATCTCGGCCTAACCAAGGCACTAGAGTCTCGCTAAGACTCTACATCAACCAATTCAAAGAGTTCAACACCCTAACCATACCACATTTCAATGATTATCAAATTGGTTAAAACGGTTACTTCAACACAATTTCACCGTTTATATAGCCTCCTGAGCACATATTATAAAAGCACCTAAGCTCATACATAACATAATATCATCAATTTAACCAACATTTATCATACTCATACATTTCTCAGAGCCAAATTCCAAAGTCCATAAAAATTATATTTCATGGCTAATCCTTCATAACAACAACCTCCTAAGCATACTTTTCCAAAGGACCCAAGCCTAATTTCAGCTCTAACTCAAATGGGTCACTATTCACCTCAAGAACAAATTCTTAAATAATTGGTAGAATTCAAGTTTCTTACCTCTAAATCGACAAGGAAGGCTAGAGAACAACTTCTCCAAGCTTGAGTGTCCTTAAAACGCCTCCTTTCCCTTCGAAATTGAGACTTTAGAAAGTTCCCTAGAGAAAATGATCTCTCTGTTGAATGGTTTTCAGGGAAAAGTGATGATTGAATCTAGCTCATTGAGTAGTTCCTTTCAACTTTCATGTTGAAATTGAAGTGTTTTGGTCAATGGTTGAGTGGGTATGGAGCTTTTCCTCCTTAACAATGGTGGAAACGTTCAAGGGAAGAAAAAGAGTAGGTTTTTGGCCCAAAAATCGCGAAAATGATCTTTTATAGTGGTCCTGCCCACGTTCCCGCGCTAATCGCGCCACTCTGGCGCTAACCGTGCCAGACTCCAGATAAAATTAGCTTTCGGCGCTATTGGTGCCATCCTAGCGCTATTCGTGCCACTTTCCAGACAGGTCAATTTTTTTTAAACCTTGGTCATTATAATTCTTGTATCAATTTGAAGGACTAATCATCTTAGTTTAGCTTTTCTCGATCGAATGACATGACAATCTACTTTTAATGTGTTTTGTATTTGTAAATTTGATTTTGGTCTTAAATTTTATGGGATTCTTATCGTTTTGATGTGCACTTTAATTGACTGTTTCAATCTAATTTATGCTAAATTAATGCAGGTCTTGTGAACCTCCAAAGGAATGAAAAAAGAGCGCAAAAAGGATGAAATTGGTTCCAGGTGTATAAGCACACCCCCATGCTTCATGACCCTATGCTTAACTATACATGGAACATGACGCCAGTTTTTATAACGATTGTCGAATCGCTACAAAACAAATAAAATTAGGATAATTCTATAGCACAGGAATAACCTAGGTCGACTCAGAGATACCATTCTATTTGGTTCCTAACATAATCCACTTATAAACAGTAGGAGAATTTTATCGAACGGTTTGCAAACAATGAACAAAAGCTGCAGAAATAGAAACAAAAATTACAGAAAAATGTAGAAACTATAGAATTGATAAAAGATGTTGTTAAGCAAATTCAAAAATATCAATTCAATTTACCAAATCAAACAATTTGAATTATCACAATTCTTCAGATGATGATCATATTGTGAAAGTTCAGCCAATATCATTAGAAGTAGTTCATCGAATTAACTTTTAAATAAATTGAAATCACAAATAAGATTGAAATATCATCCAAACAATTTGTGATTAAAATTCGAAATCAGGAAATTAATCCATAACCTAATCTGTTTTCAATCCTAAAATACATTCATAATCATGAAAATTGAAAATACAATTGAAGAAAAAGATGAACATTCACACAGAAATTGAAATATCAAACAAGAATTCATATTCTCTTTGCTTAGACTGGATCCTTGAATTGATTGATTTTTTTTCCTTTCATGATCATCATCAGTAGAAGAGCCACAAAATTTGTGCAAGAAAAGAGAAGAACAAAAATGAAACAAAGAAGAAAAATGAAGTAAAATAAAGAACAATGAAGAATAATTGAAAGAAAAAGAGAGAAAATAGATTGATCTTAAAAACTTGCCCAAGAAGCTAGAAATTTTGTTTGTACAAAATGAAGTAACTAACTAACTAACTATACTAATATATAGTGACTGAATCAGTAGAAAAAGATGGGTCCTGATTAGGCCCATCTAATCTAACTAATTAAGCTAATTACACAAATCAAAGCCCAATCCCGTAGCCTAAAACTCAAGTCCAGAAGTAATGACTTCAAAGCCTACAATTACCCTCAAACCGACAAAATTGGCCCAAGCAAATCTCTAACAAAATTGTAGCTCTTTTTCTTAGCTTTCAATGGACTACTCATACGATCCATTTGAAGTTCTATAGAATCATCTAGGTCCTGCACAAGGAAGATAGGTTAAACAAGTACAAAATTCGAAAATAAGCAACAAGTATCAATTAAGCCCAATTAGTTTTCTAAGACCAAAATTGAGTTAAAGTGAGAAAATAAGAATCCAAGAGAAGTTAAATAAGCTAATAAGAATAGAAAAATATTAATGACCAACAAAATAATCACAAGCATGTCAGACTCTGCCTCAAAAATCAAGCACAAACCCATGTACGGGACATGCACAATGGCCAACGCTTTGCATTTTATGCACGAACCCGTGCATTAAATATGCACGAATCGTGCATAACCCTGCGAGACTGAACAGACCCATTAGTCTATAAATATCTTAGGCCCTGTTCGAGGTATTTTCATTTTTAGTTTTGAAATTTTTAAAAATCAAAATTAGTTTTAGTTTTGAATTTCAATTTATTATTTGTTTTAAATTTTTAAAACGATGTTACAAATTAAAGATAAATAAAATGAGTAAACCATTTTATTTTATCTCGATAACTGAAAATATATGTTTGATGGATCTGCATTGGAATTATGTGTTTTCGAGTTTGACCCAAAATCTATTTTGGTAAAATCACAATCCTATATTAGTTAACCGTTGGCTCCTAACCCATTTATGAAAAGTTTTACCATTGGGATTTGCGAAAAACTATTTGGAACGTGAGATATTAGCTTTTCTCAGAAGCAGTAAAATTTGTTAAAACTGGGTCAGCTCGCCCAAGTGAGCGGAATTTGCCCGGGCGAGTAAAGTCGGCTACAAAAACGTGCAGCATTGTGAAACCATGCATTTTAAGCTTTCTTCTTACCCAAAACCTTCACCCAAGCTCTCATCCTCCTCCTCCACCACCCACGACCACCAATGACCGCCATGTGCCGTCGTTGCTTGCCGTCGGACCACCGCACGGAGAAGAACACTCTAATCAAAGCAGAATCTTCAAAACTCAACTCGAGGATTCGGTAGAGAACGAAGCCTCCAATCCTCCGCTCGTGGTTTCGTTGAGGTAACCGTGTTTTTTATGCCTTCTCCTAGTTAGTTTGAACCTCTCTTAGTATCTTTTGTGACTTGGGTACCGTTATTGGATATTTTTACACTTCCTTTGAAAAAACTTTGAAAATGAGACATTGTAAAAGTTACCTTTTTATAATATTGATGTCATTTTTGTAACATTTGTGTCCTGGTCACATTGGTGTGATCGGAATTTTAAAATGACGTCTTTTTGATGTGGACTCCCAAAACACCATTTTAGTCCCTTTTAAATTTGAGTGGGTATTTAACCCACAAAAGTTAATATTAACCTTGTCTTTAAAATCTATACTAAATTATCTTTGATTTGGTATATAGAGCTCTGTGTTTGGACCAAACGACGTTGAACCTGAAAGATCTCAAAATGACGCTACAAGGAGTTAACAAAGGAATATAAATAGGTGAGAGAGTTTATTGTTTGTTTATAGTTTTTGATACCATAGTTGGGGTCAAGGAACCCAATTATGGGGATGTATGTCTATCCCTGTTGTGTGCTGGTTTTCAAGAAAAGTTGTGTTTTAAACTAATGGGATGCGATCTATTTATTATTGATGAATGGTGTTGTTGTTGTAATGATTAGAATTTTTCGGGAAAAGTCTTAATTACAGAAGAGACTCTGCCCAAAATTTTATATATGTTCTTCTATTTACTTTTTATTAAATTTTAAATGGGCATAATAGTTTATTTTGTATACTATAGTTCTCCTCTTTAATTTAACATTTTCCTAAAATATCAATCTCATGTTATTGTAAGAAATTTGTGTTGTCTGAAGACTTAGGAGATGTGAATTCTAGGCATGAATTTATTTGTATATGTGTGGAATGTGATTGCTTGTGATGTTGATGATAATATTGATATGAGATGATGTTGATGTTGATGATGACATTTGTTGAACATAAGGGGAGTTGCAAGAAGAATGAAGAAGAAGCTTGATGTTCTCTTGAAGTTATTTTTGCTTTTTACATGCCCAATCAAGTATGAAGGCATTTGTAATTTGTTTAAACTTGATTCAAGTTCATTACGTTGTGATCCTTGCATTGCACTTGCATTTCATATAAACATGTATTCATAGTTTCATTAAAATAAGAAAGCTGATTTCAAAAGAATCTAAGTTCTCATGGTTAAGTTTTTGGAAAAATGAAAACTTACTGTTTTAAATCAATTACAGTGTTTTAATTGATTAAATGTTTTTGTTCTAAATCTGGAAAAGTCATGAAGAACACTTTAATCAATTACCATGAATCGTAATCGATTACATAGGCTTATTAGAAAACTATGCATTGCTTCTTTAGTCGATTACCATGAAACGTAATCGATTACATAGGCTAAATTTGAAAACCATACATTGCAGCTTTAATCGATTACCATGAATCGTAATCGATTACACAAGCCTATTAGAAAACTGTGTTTTGCTGCTTTAATTGATTACATTATGTAATAATCGATTATTATGTTCATAAACATTTTCAAGAAAGCTGAGGAACAATTTAATCGATTATTTAGTAGCTTTAATCGATTACATTTGGAAAAATAATCGATTACACCAGCGGATTAATCGATTATTGTCAGTTAAATCAGTTTTATAAAAAGCTTGGTGAGTCTGTTTTCTATAAATAGACATTGAACGAATTATTCAATACATATGAGTGACTTACCCAAAAGACATTAAGCTTTCTAAGAGTTCAAGAGACTGATTTTTGAGTGAAAAACACATCTTGTGAAGATAAAGATTTTTGAGTTTTTTCTGTGAAGATGTGTTAGAGAAAAGAAGTTTTCAAGATATTGATTCTAAGCATTAGAATTCATACAACTTGGAATGTGTGGTAATCCCAATTCATTTTCATTCATTCATACATGAAGGATCACAGTTTATGTCTATCTTGAATCTTTCTTTTTAAGAGTTTGTAATATTTGTATTCATTTGTGATAAATCAATTTGATTCTATCAAGCTTTCTAGAGTAGGGTTCTCTAGGTGAAAGATCTGAGTAGTGTTCTCGGAGTCTTAGTGATTTGTCTTCTAATAGGATTTTAGAATTCAGATTCTTTATCTAGGGTCGATAAAAATAATCACTTGTAAATTGCTTGTAAAGAATATTTTGATTTAATGAAAACTCTGACCTAGTGTTGGTTGGAAGACATTGGATGTAGCCTCCAAGTTTGTGAGGTGAACCGGTATAAATTGCTGAGTCTCTTATTCAAATTTTGTATATCTCTCATTGCTTGTATTTGGGTAATCAAGATATAATCAACAATACAAAGATTTTGGCGTTACTTGCATAACAAAATTGATCTTGGTTGAAAGAAAAGTTCTAGTTTGAAAAATGTTTTTAAATGATATGATCCAGATTTCAAATTTCGCAAATAGTTTCAAGTAAATTTTTAAATACCTGTTTTAAACTAATTCACCCCCCTCTTGGTTTAATTGAAGAATGTTCATTATATTTTCAACATTGAGACGGGATGATGTTGATGTTTTTGATGACATTGATGAGAGATCATATTGATGTCGATGATGTCTTTGTGATGGAAATATATTGTGTATGTACATGGGGGTGCAGCGATCTGTTGGATATCCCTGGAGAGGGAAGATGATTGGTTTAAGAATTTTAAGCATCCCTGGAGAGGGAAAGGGATTGCTTAGAATTTTTAATTATCCACAGTTAGTGCATTGGTGGTGCCTATGTTTCATACTTCATAATTGCATGGAAATAGTATAAATGGTGCCAGTAAGTACCTGTAGTTTTTCACGAGGATAAAAATGCGGGTACTTAGGGGCATATCACTTGGTTTGGAACTCCCTTTTGACACAGGCTAATCACCATGGGGGGAGTTTCATGTGCACGACAGGGTGACATTGACCAGTTACTGCATCGTTTTCCTAAGTGAGAGTGTCTTGTGGGCACGCTTAGGCTATTTCCTGACGAATGGTACCATATTACATTTGAGAGTTGAGTCAGGTGCATGAATTATTTTGAGCGTAATTGATTTGAATTATAGGAAAAGTTAATGACTAGATGGTTGAGTGTGTGTTGAACCGGTTGATTTTTGAGAATGATTGTGGTTATTATTATTGTTTTCTTGCTAATCATTGTTATTTGGTGTTTGTTGATCTTGTATAATAAACTCACCTTTACAATTTTGAATTGTGTGGTTGGTACCTGTGATGATCATGAACCTTCGTTTGTGGGAGCAGATGAGCAACAGTAGATAATGTCGGAGGGAAATCCTTTTGTTAGAGTCATCAAGCCAACGTGATAACATTGTGATTTATTTTGGGAGAGAGTTGTGTTTTGTAATTAACTCTTTCTTAGTTGGTTCCCTGTTTCTCTTTGATCGGACATGTAATTTCAAACTTAGATATATGTAAAAATTGAATTATGTTCTAACATGTGAATGATATGTAATGATTTAATATATTTATATATATATATATATGTATTTATTTACGTATTTGTGCGGTTTTGGAGTGTATTATCACGATGAATTTACCCTTATTTTCATAATCAAATTAATAAAATTTTCATTTAAAATTTGAAAATTATATATTTAGAGTAGTGATATCATAGCGATGAGTCAGGTTGTTCCAATATTGGTAGTGCCAGTGGAATGGTGGTGAGGGTGGAAAAATGGTGGCAACAATGGTGGCAATGGTGGTGGAATGGTGATGGTGATGGTAATAGCAGTGGAATAGTAATGAAGTGTTTTAAAATATAAATTGATCTGATTGGTTGGACAAGTTTGACCACGACCCAGAGGTCTGGCCGGGTCGACTTGCCTATCAGGATTGACCATGGATTGAACCTCTGGTGCAACCCGATCAGGTTTACAGTTAAACCGGTGACCAACTGGTCCGGGTCAGGTCACGCCTAAGGGATGAAACACATGGGGTTATGCAGATCAATTAAGGTTGGGCATCAAATTTTAATTTTTTCTGATAAAGACGAAGTCATACGAGTCAATTAGTGGCTCATTGGTTCAATCATTGACCCAATGACCAAATGTCTTGATCGAGTCAATCACCAATTCAATTTTTAAAATCATGGGTGATGGTGGGTGGAATAATGACGGTGGAAGCAGTGTGGTGATGACAATGGTAGGGCAATGGTGATGGCGGTGGTGGTATTTGTGATGGTATGGTGATGGTGGTTAGAATGTGTTTTTAAAACTAAAAATCAAACTCACATAACCTTTTTTTTATAATGAATGTAAAACTGTTTTGAAATTGAGTTAAAAACCAATTCAACTCATTTTTTGTCGAACACATTTTGTTTCGAAAATTGCATTGAAAAATCAAAAATTAAAAACTCGCAACACTCAAACGATTTAGGTTTTTAGTTGTAAAGACCTTTTTTTGAATTTACAAATTGTGTCCATTTTTTGGAGTATTTGGGAATTCCTTAAGAGGTTATGAGTTGAGGAGAACAAGAACAACACCAGAGGGAATAATTCTTGTAAAGGTTTCTCCTTAATGTCTCTATATTGTTTTCTCTCTTTTGTTTATGCTTTTCAATGCCCATTGTTAGCTAAACTCCTAAGCTAGGGTTGTGATAGACGATTTATCTGTGAACTCTATCCCTTCTATTGAAATAAAATTTCCAATTGTTTGTCAATTATATTATTGCATTGCTTTTATTGTGTTATTTTGGATTGATCAATTTGATACCCAAATTGATTAATTGTTATTATCAAAAGTCGTTAATTGATTGACATATGTAATAATAGGATTTATAAGATTGGTATGAACCAACTCATCCTAGAATCTCTAATTCAATTAACAATTGTTAATCAACCTCTAATTCAAGATCTAATGTATAATAAGGGGATGAATTAGAAAAAAAGAGGATTTTTAGAACAAGAATCAATTTTGTTTATTGTTTAAAATAGGAAAGATTAGTAATTGAGGTTTAATTGAAATAAAAGATTAGGGAGAATGCAACGATAGTCTGAAATCATGACCATGTACCATTTAATCTGTTAGACTCTTCTTGAATTTCTATTGCTTATTTTCTTTATTATCTTTTTATAATTAATTGCAACTTAAACCAATTCCACTCAAATAAATACTTAGTTTTCTACAAATTAATATTTGAGAACAGATACCAGTCTCTTGGGTACAATATCCAAACTTTAGTCCATGATACTACTGCATAGGGTATACTTGCCCTTATGCAATCTATTTTTACGCCTCATGTTTGCTCATGTAAAATGGTATTTGTAGTGTATAAGGTTGTCTTATTGTCACAAACATTGACTAATGGCATATGTTAAAATCAAACAAAAAAGATTCAAGTAGTAAATAAAAAAAAGTGAAATCCAGGTAATAAAATAAAAAGGACTTATATTACAAGTACAAGAAACATATTTTAACCTTTTTTATGTTCTTGTATATTTTTCATTTTATAAGTTTTGTGATTGTCATAATTTTGATCATTTGTATGCATTGTTTGTGCACTATTAACTTAATGTACACTCTTATATAGACTTGTAAAGGATGACCTCAATGGGGAGAGTCATGTGAGAAGTCAGTCCTCAGAGAAAGTGGATGACCACATAGTGGTATTTGAGGTATATATATTTGCTGACTTGTTGTTTCTTAGGGGTGTGACGCTGAGTTGTGATGGATTTCACGGAGCTGACTTAGCAACTCTAACAATTACAAGGTATAACCATGGTTGGTGAGAGTCTTGTCATTGTACTGTAGCAATGAGTGTACTCTCGATCGTCATCAGGCTTATAAATTCACAAGACCACAAAGTTTTGGGAGTTTTAGTGGCACCAGGCCCAAAGTATGTTGTGTAGTGAGATTATTAGACAATGAAACCGATTAGGGTTGTGAGTGAAGTTTGTTAGAAAACTAAGAAAACTACACTGTCGTGGTTAGTAGGTTATTGTGTGACCGAAAGGACTATTTTGTTTGTGGTTTTAAAGTAGGTGAGAGACTCACTCAATACACCTTTATTTTTCAGATACCAATGAACGACAGTCGACCTCCATTGATCAAGATATTGGTTTGTCTGCTTAGTAAGATCTGGACTCGCGACACCTACAACAGAGAAGACATCTTCGTAGGGTGAGTGCGGTTAGGTTTTGTGCCAATAGAGTATGGACTTCATGTATGCCCAATTTACTTTGACATGCCTAATCACTTCACACAAGAACGTGTGCCAGGTTATATAGTCATGTTTCTGACAAACCTCCACCTCGTTTGGGAGTTCTTTTATTTCTTATTCAGTGTTTGGGATGTATATTTGATTTTTTTTATTCATTTATGGTGTTATACAATATCTTGTATTATTATCGATTCTAATGATGGATGTATCGGTCGAGTTTATGAAATGTTCTTTTCCACAAGTGCAAAAAGTTATAAAAGTGATTTGAAAAGTGAACAACTTGTGTTGTAATAATTCGAAAAAGTTTTAATTTTTTTTCCGCAAATTTAAATATATAGAAAGAACTAATTTATTAAATAAAAAATTATTTAAAGAATGGTGTTTATTTTATGACTTTATGAGAGCTATAACTTAGGGCGTCACCTATGAAGTGGTTCACCTCCTAAAGAGCAACTATGATTATTGTTTGGTAATTTAATTTTTATTGTTCAATATTGTACTAAACTTAACATCTACCTAAATTTTATGAAACTTAATATATGTTATAATTAAGTCCTAATTTTAAATTTATTTCATTTTTAATCCATTTTAATTTAAAACTCCACATACGTGTGCTTGCATGCGTGGCATGTCCCAAGCTAGGACAAAGGAGGAGGATTAGTGTTAGGTGTTGCGAATCGACCGTAAAAATAGTTTTTTTTTTGTGAAATGAACCTTTACGATATTTCGTTGGGACGTACTCTTCATAGTGACGCGTTACATCGGGCCCTAGATGTAGCGAAAAATGGGCTAGGGCCCTTGCCACAAGGCAAGGCGCTACATCACTCCTGGAATGTAGTGATAAGTGAGCTAGGGTCCTTGTTGCAAGGCAAGACACTAGGTCTTCACCCGGATTTGGGGACAAGTAGGCAAAGGTCCCAACACACAGATGGGCAAGCGTGGCTGGGTTATTAAAGATGCAATTGGAAAGCTGGAACATAGGAACATTAACCAGTAGACTGAGGGATTAAGCATATGTTTTTATCAGGAGAAAAGTGAATATTGTTTGCTTGCAAGAAACTAAGTGGGTTGGAGAAAAGGCCAAGGAAGTGGATGACACCAGTTTCAAGTTGTCGTATACAAGTATAACCAAGAGTTGAAATGAGGATCAAATTATGATCAATAGAAGTTTCAGAGATAAAGTCGTAGACGTCAAAATGAAAGGTGACAAGATTATGATGATTGAGTTTGTAGTGGGTAATTTTAGATATCCTTAGTGGTATGCACCCCAAGTTAGACTGCAATCAAATGAAAAGAACCAATTTTGGGAAGACTTGGAGGATGTTTCGAGAGGGATACCATGATAGGAGAAGATTTTTCTAGGAGGAGATCTAAATGGTCATATTGGTAAAAGCAATGGAGGTTTTGATATAATTCATGGAGGTTTTGGCTGTGGGACGAGAAATGAGACCAGAGAAGATATCTTGAACGTTGCACTAGCCTATGATTGCTAGCGAACATATTTTTTTTTTACCGAAAAAGGGGGTCTCATCTTATCACTTATCATAGTGGCCAAAATCGTAGTCAAATTGATTTCTTTATGGCTAGAAGAGAAGATAGAAATTCTTATATCATTGCAAGGTCTACCCTGGAGAATGTGTTGCTACGTGACATAAGTTAGTAGTTCTAGAGATTTGGTTCATCAAATTACTTAATACGAGGAACAAGACTCAAAACCCAAGGATAAGATGATGGAAGCTAAAGGATGAAAACAAATAGACTTCAAGGAAAACATGTTGTGTGAAGGACCGTGAGAGTCTATTCGAGAAACAAATGAAATATGGAATAAGATGGCTATGTGTGTCCAAAATGTGGGAAGCAGGGTGCTGGGAGAAAGCAAAGGAAACAAAATTCTTACAAAAAGGAAACATGATGGTGGAATGGAGAGGTGCAAGAGAAAATTAAATAGTGTAGGAAGCTAGAGGCAAGGTTTTTGAAGATTTGTATAAATATCTTAGGAGTAAGGATGGTGAAAAAGGTATATACAAACTTGTAAAAATGAGAGATAAAAGGAGTAAAGACCTCACCTAAGTTAGATGTATCAAGGATGAAAATAAAAAACTTTTGGTAAGACATGAAGATGTAAATAAAAGATGGCTAAACTACTTTAACAAACTTTTTAATGGGGATGACGATAAAAGTGAGGTGGACTTGGAGGATGCTTATGATGATTTGAATAGAAGATTTGTGCGCAAAATTAATAGACATGAAGTTAAGGAGGATTTTAAGAGGATGAAGAATAATAAAGCTTTGGAAGCTGATGACATCCCTATTGAAGTGTAGAGAGACCTGAGAGATATGACAATAAAATGGTTGACCAATCTTTTCAATATGATTCTTCAAACAAACAAGATGTCTGATGCTTGGAGGAAAAATATGTTTGTGCCTATTTACAAAAACAATGGAAATATCTAGAATTGTTCTAACTATAGAGGCATTAAGCTCATGAGCCATACTATGAAATTATGGGAGAGAGTTATTGAACATCGCTTGAAGAGGGAGACCAAGGATTTGTAAATCAATTTGGATTTATGCCAGAAAGATGTACCATGAAAGCTATTTTCTTGATGCGACAACTAATGGAAATGTATCAAGAAAAGAAGAAAGACTTACATATGATATTCATAGATCTTGAGAAAGCATACAATAGGGTCCCAAGAAAAGTTTTATGGTGGACTCTTGAGAAGAAAAAAAAGTATCATTAAAGTACATTGCTGCAATCAAGGATAAGTATAATGGGACTACCACATGTGTGAAAGCTTGTAATGGAACATCAAAGGATTTTCCTATCACGGTAGGTGTACATCAAGGTTCGTCTCTTAGTCCTTACCTCTTTGCCTTAGTGATGGATGAACTATCAAAAGATATTCAAGAGGAAGTGTCGTGGTGTATGTTTTTTTCAAATGATATTGTGTTTATTGATAAGACCAAAGACGATGTTAATAGGAAACTTGAATTGTGGAGAAACACTTTGGAGTCTAAAGGATTCACGATAAGTCAGAGCAAGACTGAGTATATGAAGTGTGAGTTTTCGTTGGTAAGAGATGGTGATCAAGACATCATGCATCTACTTGATCAAGAAGTACCCAAGAAAGATGCTTTTAGATACTGGGGACCAATTTTGCAAAAAGGTGGAGAGATTGATGTGGATGTAAATCATAGAATCACAGCAGGGTGGATGAAATGACAGAGTGCATCTAGATTTTTGTGTGACTGCAAAATTCCCCTTAAGCTAAAAGGAAAATTCTATAGAATAGTTGTAAGACCTGTAATATTATATGGAGCTGAATGTTAGCCAGCGCATAGGCAGCATGAGCATAAAATCGGGGTAGAAGAAATGAAGATGTTAAGGTGGATGTGTGGTTACACGAAGATGGATAAGTTAAGAAATAAAGATATTCGACAAAGATAGCAGTAGTACCGGTGAGTGAAAAGATGAGGGAACATAAATTGAGATGGTTTTGGCACGTAATGAGACGACTCCTAGATGCTCCCATAAGAACAATAATTTGTTACCAAGAGCTCGTCACAAAGAGATGTAGGGGTAGACCGAAATTTACCTGAGCAAAGATAATTAAACAAGACTTAATGGAGTGATATATAGATTGGCGGAAAGTGTGTCTTAGGACGGAATGAAAAAAAACCATAAGTTTGGTAGAGGGTTAGACCCATTATTATCTCTATGTTCCATACAGTCATTTTTTTAGTTCTTTTTCTCTTCATTTTTTCTCTCCTTCTTTTACCCTTCTTTTATTTTATGTTATTTCTTTTCTTTTGTCTTATTTTCCTTTTTTTTCTCCCCTCCCTTTTTTTCCACCTTCCTCGTATCTATCATTGAATTCATCTACCATTGACCCTAATTAACTTAGGTTAAATGTGTTGTTGATGTTTAATCCATTTTTAAAAATTAGTTAATTATTTTATCAATTTTTAATTTAATTTACTTAAATTTTACTTAAACTCTTCAAAATCATTACTAAGGTTATTAGTATGAATTTATTACTATATAATTTTCAAATTTATTCATAAGTATTTTATTTTTTATTAATTTATAACTAATTATTGAATTTATATACTAACTATTAAATTCATTACTAACTATTATATTCAAATTATTAATTTATTACTAATTATAAACTTTATTATTATTTAGTATATTTAACTTATTAATTGATTACTAATAATTTAATCTGATGTTTAATCGCAAACCACGTAATCCTGTGCACGCTAGCTGCACCCACCAGCGAAGCAAACATTTATGGAATAACCGCATTTAACTGCTTCAACAACAATGTTTGTCACGAAACGTGTAGCATATGGCAATAACCCCCACTTTCCTCGCATTTTGTGCATTTTGTGCATGTCTTTCTCTTCTTCCTTCATCTTCTTCTCCATCTTAATTCTGTGCCACCCTTTGCACTTCTCTCGTTTTCCAGCCCCTTTCATTTATCTTAAACAGCGTCAAGATGTTTAAAGTCACCGTTGTTGGTAGCGGCAATTGGGGTAGTGTTGCGGCAAAGCTTATTGCCTCCAACACCATCAGGCTTGCCTCCTTCCATGGTAACTTTTTTTTTTAACCATCCTTTTGTGTTTGATTAAAAGAAAAATGATAGCAATACTCCGATACTATTTTTAATACTCTTTATAATTGCCTGAAAGTTATTAGAAATCACTAATTTAATTTTTGAAGATTTTACTTCTCATTTAATAATTTTTTTTCATAATTTAGATGTAGACACACAATAATTTTCAGTCAATCATTGAGAATGTCACAAAAAGTGTCAAAATGTAGTGTTTTCTTAAATTTATCTTTATTTAAATTTTATTCCCTTTTAATTAAAAAACTTGTGCGACATTAGAATATTTCCGGTACAATTCTCGAATCATATTTTGAGTTTCATTTTGTAATCAGTGTTGATCTTTGATGTCAATCTTCCAATTTAGTTTTTGTCTAATAATTATAAATTATTCAATCATTTGTACTGTTTGTAGTTACTGTTGAGATTAAAAACTCAATTCATTATATTTTTTTTCTCTTGTTAAATATCAAAAACTAAAATTGAATAAAATTTAAAGAGAGTATAAGGCTAAAATACGTCATATTTTCATTATTAAGGCTACTTTTTTTCCCACGTAAGTGTTCTTCTAGTCTATTGTTTTGACCATGCATGCAACGTACAGAGCAATATTAATGGTGAACGAGTGTTCTTCACTAATTATGTGTTTTTTTGGTTGTGTGCACTTTCATTTTTCAATTTGATGTCCCAAGTTGTGCTGCTAGAGAGATGAATGATAACATGCGAGTGTGAATTGCACTTGCCAAAGGAATCATATCTGCTTCAGCCCCTCCCCCACCACCAGCAAAAAAATAAAACTTCTTCCATTTGAATGTTACTTTTTCCATTTTAATTAATGAATTCTCGGATGTAATCAGATGAAGTGAGAATGTGGGTATTCGAGGAAAAATTACCAAGTGGGGAGAAGCTCACAGATGTTATCAACAAAACCAATGTAAGGGCTAGGCTAGCCATGCATTTCATTCTCATTGTGTATGCAATATTTTTTCGATCAATATTAAATAATTTACTGTTGTTATTGGAAGGAAAATGTCAAGTATCTCCCTGGAATCAAGCTTGGTAAAAATGTAGTTGCTGATCCAGAGCTTGAAAATGCAGGTATTAATTAAATTGTTCACTTTTTCTTTTTTTTTTCAAATTCTGTTTTAAGTGTTCTACTTTATGATTTGAAAAAATAAAATAAAAACCACAACCTTGTACCAAAATTACCAAGACTTTGAATAGAGAAAAGGGAACTAAACTCCACAATTATTTTACAGTTGTTAAATTTTACTTTTAAGGTTGTCTTTTGATTAACTTGTCTTCTGACCTGAATGGTTGATCATGCAGTTAAGGATGCCAACATGCTAGTATTTGTAACTCCGCATCAATTCATGGAAGGAATATGCAAGAGGCTTGCAGGGAAAATAAGGGCAGATACAGAGGGAATTTCTCTTATCAAAGGGATGGAGGTCAAGAAGGAAGGCCCAACCATGATCTCTACTCTCATTACCAAACAACTAGGAATCAATTGTTCTGTTTTAATGGGGGCCAACATAGCAAATGAGGTAGCTAAAAGATATTATACGCCTTTTTAGTGTAAATACTTAGGCCAAATTATAATTAATGCTGTTTTCTGCTTTGATGATTACTGTTTGAACAGATAGCATTGGAGAACTTTAGTGAAGCAACAGTTGGATATAATCAAAACAAATTAGCAGCAGAGAGATGGGTTGAGTTGTTCAACACTCCTTATTTCAATGTGACAGCCGTGAGTATTCTTTCTTGATGAGCAGCAAACTGGTGAAAAAACTTGAACAAATAGTTCTTAATGGGGAATAAAGATGGCTAAATCCATAGGAACTTCCTTATTGTAATAAGTAAAATCAAGAAAGATTCTCATGGCAGAATCATTCAATCATAATAGTTCTTTCTTTCTGTTTACTAATCTTGAGTAATTTTAAATTAGTATATATTGAGATACGCTTTGTGTTTATGACTTTTGCATTGTGATTAATAGGTCGAAGATGTTGAAGGGGTCGAACTCTGTGGAACTCTGAAAAATATAGTGGCCATAGCTGCAGGTTTGAAAAATTGTAGTACAATATCTGCAATTTGTTCTTCACCTTTTATAGTTTCTGTGAATGATCAAGAAATTGCTTGCTAAAGTGACAGGTTTTGTTGATGGCTTGGAGATGGGAAATAATACAAAAGTAAGTTTAAAGGATTTGAAGCCTCAGAAAAGTTCTCCACCCCCCTTGTTTTTTGTTGTTGGTTTTCTTAATTTGTACATATGTGTGTAGGCTGCAATCATGAGAATTGGCCTGAAAGAGATGAGGGCATTCTCAAAGATGTGTTTTCCATCTGTTAAGGACAACACCTTTTTTGAGAGCTGTGGTGTAGCTGACCTTATCACAACATGCAGTAAGGACACTGATTAATTGACTTCACCTTATTTTTCATTGTTCATATATCCTCGTTTCATTAAAAACCATATTATTTGTGGCAGTGGGTGGGAGAAATAGGAAAGTTGCCGATGCTTATGCCAGAAATGGAGGGAAGAGGTCTGTTTTTCTCTTTTGGTCCACAATGCTTGGATGAGTAAAGGAAACTATAGTTAATTTAGTCCTATCCCATTTATGTGCTTCTTTTATGCAGGCCCTTTGATGAGCTTGAAGCAGAGATGCTTCATGGCCAGAAATTGCAGGTACATACATGAAACTTACAATACCAAACTACTTGATACTAGACACACATTTTGAATGAGTATAAATATCTAAACGATTTTTGATAAAAATGAAAAGTAGCAAAGTAGAAAGTTTTATAACAAAATTCAGCTTCACAAATTAAACAATCAAAATGAGTGTAATTCCGATATTCATCGAAAGCTCTTCCTACAACAAATTAAAACAAAGAGCATCATACCATAATGATTCATGCATTAGATATTAATTAGTGTTACTTATTCATGTGTCCTTGTGTATCCATCTTGCTTCCATTAAGGGTGTCTTAACTGCACAAGAGGTTCATGAGGTTCTAAGTCATCGTGGGTGGCTACACATGTTTCCTCTCTTCTCAGCAGTGCATGCAATCAGCACAGGTCGCCTTCCACCATCAGCCATAGTTAAAATCGGCGACCAAAAACCCAGGTATACTCTTTGTTACAGGCTCAGGGAAATGGTATTTCATGTTAAGAAATAAGTAGTAGTATAAATTCATTTACAGTTACATTACAGCTCTAATTTGTAGGCATGTACAATTACAAAGCATGCTTTAGATGCATTTACAAGGATAGAAGGTCAGCACATACTCAGAAGGTTCTCTTAGGAAGCTAACTCTTATTCAAAATTCATGTAAGTGTTGTACTTTTTCCACTCCAAGTAACACATGCAACAGGCTGAAGAAATACTTCAAACAAGAGATTTGAATCTATGTACTGATTGAAGTTTCCAATTTTGAGAATGTATTAAATGATCCATTTGTTTTAATCCCCTATATGGAGCAATTGCTTCCAGATTTTGTTTGTTGTAAAACTACCCTGTCCGGGATCAATATTAGTAACACAGTCCTTTATAATTCCCCCACCTCCCACTTTGGTTTTACCGCATTTTGTGAGTTGGAGAGAACATATGCATCAGGCAAATTCAATTTAGTTCAATTAAAATTTTGTTTCTCTTAATTTTTTTAAAATCTATGATTTTGATTTCTCTAATTTTTAATTATTAACATTTAGTTCCCTTAGTTTTATACATTGGCGATTTTAGTTCATTTGTTAAATTATTAATTATAATTATAATTAGTAGAGTTATTAAATTAATTATAAATTAAGTTTTTTAATAACTAATAGTTTTTAATTATTTTATAATTAACTTTGATAAAAAAAATTGAAATATAATTCACTTATTAACTCTACTATTTGTTAACAATCTAATAAATGAATCAAAATCCTTAATTTATAAGTTCAGAAGACCAAATGTTACAATTAAAATTTAGAAAGATCAAAATCATGAATTTAATAAATTAGGGAAACCAAATTTACAATTTAACCTTTAATTTACACCATTTCATTTGTAATGTTAACCACACACAATTAACCTATGAAGCGCTGAAACTATACATGATACATATAGTATTATTTTGACAACTAATGTCTAAAATATAGGAAACAAGGACTCCATGCACATATATAACAAGAGAGACTCTAATGACATTAAATGAGTTATATAACAAATATTTAAATTGATGGTATATTCACTTTTTAAAATCAACCTTCTTATATTTTTTCTATGATAACAAACCTAAAAAAAGGCATACATGATTTTTGTTAATATTTTATATTGTATTTTAAACTAACTTTTCCAAAAATTAACAAGTGAATAATTTTTTCAATAATAAATATTAAAAAGTGTCCATGTTAATAACATGTCCCACTTATTACCACACTTTAAAAGAGACGTTTTCATGCTTCATGGCAATTAACACAATGCCCTCATTATTAACTAGTTACATAAGGTAGTATTTACAAGTAACTTTTTTTTTGTCCTCTCGTTATATCAATATGTGACTAACATTTTTATTTAATAAATTTTCTTCAGAGAATTTATTTTAAAAATATATTGTTGAATTGAAAGATATTATCACATAGATTATATATATATATATATATATATATATAAATTTAAATCAATATTTATTAAGATTAACATCATGTGTTTTTAGAATATATAAAAATAGGAACTAATTAATTATATTATGATTTCTGTTTAATATTTAAGAAATATCAAGATAATGAGTTATAAATTTATAATCCAATGGTTAATGTACCAAAAAAAGGTAAAAAAAAAATCCATTGTTTAGATTGGCAAAAATACATTCTATTTAAAGTCATTAATAATGGAGTACTA